>JAUMHM010000078.1:40860806-40882322 GCA_032362435.1 Melikaiella ostensackeni | reverse complement strand
ATATTATACGGTGAGCGCAGAAAATCGAGCGCAAAGCGCGAATATTATGATGAGAATGTATTCCTTAAGGCCGATGGGCCTTAAGTAAATAAATTTCCTTTCTCATTCAAAATCAAAAACAAAATTATAAATTTGTACATGAAGATCATATAACACCGAGCGCGAAGCGCGACGACCGAGTCGCGCGCCCTAGGCGCGCTCAAACTTGCAAGCGAAGCGAGCTGCGCATGAAGCGCGCGATGAGAATGTGCCCGCGAAGCGGACAGATCTTTTAATTTCAAATTATTTAATTTTTGACACTTTAATCAGAATTATTATTCCTCCAATCAAATATTTTTTAATTTTGAATGATTAATTTTTTTAAATATTCGAATAAAAATCGGACCATCTTAAGATATTACATTGAAACTTAAAAATTAAAAAAAAAAGAATACAAAACAAGATCGCTATCATTCCAATTTCTTAAATTGCACAATTTCAAGCAAAGACAATTCGAAATCTTTTTCTTTTAAGTTGAGTTTGAAATGTTCAATATTTTGGAACATTCTCATGTCGATTTTTTTCATTTTTCTATCTTCTTGTAACATTTTCAAAAACAGTTTAGTACTGAAAAGTTTAATTCTGGGTGCTTTACCTCCTGTGTAAAATTTTAAATAGAATCGATCAGTATCCTGAGGTTCTGCGGAGCAAAAATAAGTTTGAAAAATTCGCAATTCTCAGAGATTTGAAAAAATCGCTAATATTAATTTTTTTCGTAATCTACATGATATGCCCAATTTTCAAAAATCTTGTAAGATTTCAATATTTTCAGATTGGAAACTTTCAAAATTAATTAAATTAAACTTAAAGCATTAAAAATTAACCTCTTCCAAACTTCGTTTGAAAAGAAGTTCAAAAATTGAAGCATTCTTATATTAGGATTTTTCTAATTTTTCAATAAAAAATGTTTCGCGGTAAATTTTAAATAATACCTTTAGCATTTCCGGTTCCGTTAAAGGGCGGAAATGAATCAGATGGACGCGCAGAATCGATCCTTTTAGAGTTCACCACGCGCAATTTCTCATACGTGAAGCCGCCGCAAACGAGGAAGGATTCTCTGGTAGTCGACGAACCATTTTTCTGTCGTCAAACGGATCAAGCTTTTTGTGAGACTTGGATCGATCACAAAAAGCGGGATTCGCTTTTCGCATAGGAATTGGCCTGCCACTGGAGCCAGCTGATTTGTGAAAGTCGTTCGGGAAATTGTGAGTAAAAGCCGACGGCTTTTTTCTTCGTGTGGCGGTCGATGTGCACTAGACCGGTCTGTATGGGCGTTTCTGCGATGTTTTGAGTAGATTTTTGTCTCCTTCGAGTTAAAAAATAAGCAAGTAGATCGCAATTTTTAATCCGGGATGTGTCATCTTTCAAAACCGTTCGAATCTCCTGGAGTAATTTTTCACTCCAAATTAATCGATGCGTTCTACAACAGAACATGGCCGCCGGCCGGTTCTCTTAAGTTTCTCGACACGAACTCAGTCACACAAAACGTTTTTTAATATTTTTTGAGTTTGTAACCTATAAACCAGGTGTACAAATTGTCGCTTTTTTTAGGGATGATTGTAAATGAAATTTTGAATTCACAAATGGAGAAATCGTGCTTTTAAAAAATTACAAGTATGGAGAAGTCGTGCTTTGAAAAAATTACACGTGGGGAGAATAATTTCAAAAATATATACTATATCTTGATATTATTTAGAGCTCTCAGATGGTTATGTCTTTATTTAGATTCCTGCATAACATTTATTTCCTTGTTTGTATTTTTTAAGGAATCGGATCACGATTCTTAAAAATGGGAAAACAGGTCTGCATCGTGCACGTGCTTCAAAATTGGCTTACTCTTTTCCAAGTGTTTTTATTTAGAAACTAAAGGTTTATCATGAATTGTTAATTTTTTTCTAGCGTATGATTCTGTTAAAATTATCAAGTCCGTCAAGAAAAACTTCTGTGGTGTAATTAATGTCGGTATGTGTCTAATGTATTCTTTGTATATAGAATATCTTCTTAATCTTTGGAGGATTCCAATATTTCACGTTTCCTGTAAAAATTCATTAACATAATTTTTATTTTTGCACTCACATTCACGTGTTCACGAAAAATTAATGGTATTTTTATTTTTTCGAGGTAGCCTGACTATCCACTGACGTATATTTTCGAAGAAGTCAATGGAGGTAAAGACCAAACATACTTTTGCATTTATCACTATTCCATCATTTAATTTACTTACTTACTAACGAATCTAATATCATTTTGTAAGGCTTTTGCATCTAAGCTTGGCCTGCCAGTGAAACGTTCTCCACTTTTTAAAAGAATTTTTTCACTATATTTTTTACATTCCCAGGGTATCTACTCACCTGGAAAACCTGAAATTGAGCGGTTGGTGCAATAACAGCCTACTTGCATTTTCAGAAGTCACTTGTTTTTCATTTGTTTTGCACATAGCTTCATGAGGAACAAATGAAAAGCAAGTGACTTCTAAAAACGCAAGTAGGCTGTTATTGCACCTAACGGTGCAATTTCAGGGAATTTTTATATACCTGGAAAAACCCGGAAATGTCAGGAAATTTTTTGAGCGTGCTTGAATTATTTAAAAAAATTGTAATATAAAATTAAATTCTACACAGGAATATGGTCAATTGCTTTGAAAAATGCAATACTTAATAATTAAATGGCCGCTTATTAAAAAAAAATGATACCTGAAAAAATCTAGAGAAACCTGGAAAAAACCTGGAATTGTCAGTGAATTTTTTTCAGGATTTGAGTAAACACCCTGATACCAACTTGAATTTTTACTTTTTCCACTTTTTAACTTAGAATTTCGTTGGTAGGCTTGTAGTTTTAATTAGGCATGGCAGTAGATACAGAATATGCATATATTTAAATAGGGTGTCACCTGGCCGGGATATCGGGAAAACTGAGAAATGACCGGTAATTTTCTTCACCGGAAAATGACCGCGAATTTGATTCAGTGACCGGGAGTTTTCTCTTGAATGTACTAATATGCAAATTCGAAGTGGTTTCATATATTTTCTGACTCTAATTCTGAGTTGGGACAGGGAATTTCAGTAAAGAATTATAATTTCGACTCAGAGACAGGGAGTTTTCTTGAAAATTAATTCTGATTTAGAAGAAGGCAGTTAAAAAAAATTCCTGTTACAAGTCAGAATTCCTCGCAATTTGAAATTTTCCTCTTCCAAATTTTGGAAAAAGGGAGTTGCTATATTTCTGAGTTATAATAGAAAATTTTGTAAATAAATATAATTCTGACTCGGAACAGGGAATTTCGGGAATGAATCTAATTGTGACTTGGCATAGGGAATTTTGTAAAAGAATAAATTATAATTCCGAGTTTGGACGGGCAACAAATGAATGAAATATATTTAAAAAATCGTGAAGAATTATAATTTTGACTTTGGAACAGGAAATTCTAAGAAATAAATGTGATTGTGACTTGCAACAGGGAATTTCGTGAAGAATTGAAATTTTGTCTTAAAACATGTAATTTTTGACATGAAACGGGATATTTTTGAAAATAGTTTTGTTTCTGATTCACAAAAACAGTTTGTGTTCCAAGTCAGAATTCGTCATATTTTGAAAATTACTTACATCAAATCAGAATTATTGAAATTCAAAAAATCTCTTTTTTGCAAATGAAAATTTATCAGCATTTGAAACTTCAATCTTCCAAATTTTAGAAAAAGGGATGAACTATATTTCTCAAATATAGTAGAAAATGTTGTAAATAAATATAATTTGTATATTGTAAATTTGTCAGCATTTGAAACTTTCATCTTCCAAATTTTAGAGAAAGGGATGAACTATATTTCTCAATTATAATAGAAAATGTTGTAAATAAATATAATTCTGACTTGAAAGCGTGACTTCTTGGAAATAAATGTAATTGTGATTAGGGACAAGAATTTCCATAAAGAATTATAATTTACACTTTGAAACAGGGAATTTCCGTAAAGAATTATAACTTAGTCTTTGGGACAGGGAATTTCCGTAAAGAATTATAATCTTCACTTTGGAATAGAGCTATAATTCTTTTCCAGAATTCCCTGTTCCAAATCAGAAATCTTTTAAAATGTTGAGAAATCTCTTGAAATCTTTAAAAATTGTTTGAAGTCATTCAAATCTTCTGAAATATTTGAAACCTTTTGAAATATTTGAAATTTTTTGGAATTTTGGAAGTCTTTGTAAAATCTTTAGATATATTTTGACCAGGAAAAATTAACAATTGACCGGGAGAAAACTGGGAAATAACCGGGAATTTAAAATCATCCGTCGAGCAAACACCCTGATTTAAAGTCTCTCACAATACGTTTCAATGATAGTTTAGGTAACTTTGATGATGATTGGCAATTTTAATTAGATTTTATTTTTCTCAAGGAAAATACGATGGATGAAATGCGACATGCGCAAGGTGGACCCAATATGATGGTCGGTGGTGTTGTTCCTAACCACTCAGCCAATCCTGGGAGAACTCGTGGTAGAACTCGAGTTACAATGCATGCTTTGATGTCAGAAGCATTGCCGCTGGATGAAGCTGCAAGATTGGAGATGAAGGCTTTGCCTGGCAAGACTCCTGTTTCTGTGCTACAGGAATTATTATCGCGCAGGGGTACGACTCCAAAGTATGAGCTGGTGCAGATTGAAGGCGCGATTCATGAGCCTACATTCCGCTACCGAGTTACCGTTGCTGATGTCGTTGGTTCGTATATAAGCCTTCGATGATTTCTATGTTTTTAATAACGAGACTTAAAATTCTTCGCAAGCACTCATGTAGTCTTGAAAGTTTAAAATGTAAAATCATATCGCATAAAAAGGAAAATGGATTATTTTCAAATGAACAAAGGTTGCTGGCTTTCAAGAAAATCTAATGTTGTTATTCCAAAATTTATTATTTTTAATGGGATTAAGAAAAACAATTATCGGATTTTTTATTTTTTATTGTCTCATCGATGTTTAGCTCTGGATAGCGGAAGCAAAATTTTGTATTCCTACTTTCTTAGTATGGAAATAAATTGTTCGATGGTGTGATTATATTGATTTGGTCCGATGAAAAACAATTTTATCAATAATCTAGCTTATAGAATGATAGATAATTTTATGAAAACTGGGTATCCAATTCATATAGAACGCAATATTGATAATTAGTAATCGCAGGACGAGACACCGGGTAACAGAAAGCTTGCATTAAAAAGTATTGGTATTACCTCGGTCGTGTCCCACACTCTGGGCGTAAATGCCCAGTGCCTTCTTTTTAATTTCTCCAATTTTCAACTCGATGTCTCATTTTTTGTGAACACGAGTTGAGAAGAAAGTGCTCTCATACGTTACAGGGCACTCCAAAAAAATTTCTCAGTTGCAGTTCTTTGAGCGGAAATGAATCTTGACAACGTAAGCTGCCTAACACGGTGTTTTTAAAAGTTTTTTACGTCATAATTATTCGAAAAAGATTAAAAGAAAATTGGGAAAAGTGCTTAATTAAAAAGGATCAAAAATTTTCTAAAGGCTCTTTTGTACTATCCAAAAGTATTCAGAAAAATATTGCATAGGAATATGGCATAGGAAATTATGTTTTCAATATAATCAACTTGAAGTACAAGGTTCAACCTTTAATTTGAGCCCTGTTAGATTCAGCGACCCCAAAAGCATATAGGTATGGTGGTCTGGTTCAGTGGCCATACAATTTTTTCTTTTTTGTGTACCTGTGGTAATAGTTACATATTTGACATTTTGTTTTTTTGTTTAATCTTACTAAATAATCGTAATTTTTATCCAATCTCAATAAACTATTGCTCATTTTGTTCATTGGAGCATACTCTACAATTCTGTTCGTTGAATTTTATTAAAAAGCATTTGTCTAGGATTTGTTGAATAAAGAAACTTCTACAGTCTACAATTTCTAAGAAGTTGATTTTTCATAAAGTTCAACGAACAGAATTGAAGAGAATATTCCAATGAACAAAATAAGCTATTGTTTATTAAGATTTGATACAAATTACGATTGTTCAGTAAGATTTAAAAAACACGAAATGTCAATTAACTATTATTTGACAAATAATTTTGACCCAAACTAATTTTTTCTGTTAAAAGTACTGCTGTCTCTTCCAAAATGCATTGAAATTCATGTTGCTTCAATTTTCCCTGCTTTTATAAACCATTCTGTAGTTTGAGGTGATGTAAGAGGTCGAGAGACCTTGAGGCCATGTGAGCACGACCTCAAATTTTTTCTTCGCATTTTTTTTAAAGCAACTTACGTTCACACGAAACGCGATATCGAGTTGAAAATTTCAGAAACTAAAGAAAAGGCAATAAGGAAAAGTAAAAAAAAATGTAATTATAAAAATTTAGGTCCAGACAAACGTTCCTCAGTACACACTTTTTATTTAGTTTCCGAAATTTTCAACTCGATATTGCGTTTCGTGTGAACGTTGGTTGGTTTAAAAAAAAACGTGAATTTTTTTTTTTGAAGTTACGCTTATATGGCCTTAAGAGATAAATCGTGCGAGGGATATTAAAAACGCGAGGTTAAAACGAAATACGAAGGAATTCAATAATTTACAGGGTGTCTACCTGACCGGCAAAAGGCCAGGAATTTTTTTCATCGGCAAATGACCGGCATTTTTTATTCGACTGTACTAGAATGAATATTAAATGTGTTTTTATGTTTTATTACTTTCAGTTTTTCCCGTCACGAAACAAGCAATGAAAAAGACTTCATTGTCAATAATGACGATAATATAAGTTATGCTGTTTGCAATTTTACTTATCTTTTGAAATCTTTAAAGTCTTTGAGATATTGAAATTTGGTGTACACTCAAACTCGTAAATTAGTATTTATCTGATATTGTAAGCATATATATTTTGAAGTCAAAGAGAGAAAGTTTTACGTTTTAAAATGAAAATATAAAAACTGTAATTATGATTTGAAACAGGGAATTTTTTTAATGAATTATAATTCTGACTTTTGAAGAGGAAATTTTCGAAAAGAACTGAGGCCGTTGATGGAATGAGCCCTTTTTCCATAATCGCTCTAAATTTATGCTGCGATGTCTTTTACGTATAATGTAACAAAGACATCGGTTTTCTAATGTTTACAATAACTAATAGTCGTTGCTTGTCCGCATGACCTTGAAAATTTGCAGCCGTAGAGTCGTCAAGCGCGGAGCCAAACAATTGTCGGCGGTCGAAAAAAAACTTTTAATTACATTTTTTATTCCAGGAATGTTGAAAAAACTCTTGAGTTCAATAATAAATAATTATATTTGTTAATGTAAACATCAATGATAGTAGTTTATTATGGTTTTACCCCATTTGTAAAAAAAGGGCTTATAAACCATTTTCTTAAAACTTACAAAAAATTAAAGTATCGTTTTCAAACACAACGTACATTTTTGAAATATGTAGCGGACGTGTTGCCGCAGCTTAAAAAAATATATGTGGATTGCATTACTTTTCGATAAGTTGTACTCAAATAAAAACTTTAAAGGCGATTTTCTCAAAATATCAGTTTGGTGTATAAGCCCTTTTTCCATCAACGGCCTCAGTTATAATTCTGACTCAGAATAGTGAATTTTCCAAAGGAATTACAATTTGGACTTGGAGCGGAGAATTTTTTAAAAGACTTATGATTCTGATTTGGAACAAGGAATTTTTCAAAAGAACTATAATTATGACCGGAAATTTAAAAAATGAGTGTCCTTCCCAGACCTGGAACATGAAAAATTGACCGAGAAATGACCTGAATTTTATAATCATCCGCCGGGTAGACACTCTGATTAAGACGTTACCACTAGATGCAGGAAATTTTCTAATACTTTTTGATGCAATTCTTCTTACCGGGCAACAGATTTTAGAGAAATAGTGTATTTAATAAATAAAATAGAAACCATTAGATTTTTTTGATGCAGTTCCCAATTTATTACTTTGGACCTATATTCTAAATTACTTTTCTACCTGTAACTTAATCGTCTTTCTATTTAATAAATTTAAAATGAGCCTCCGAAGTATCTATAGCGGCTATGTTCTAGCCCATAAGGACTTTGCGATTGAAGCAGATCCAATCGTTTCAGCAATGGGGACCGGCAGGTCCAAAAAAGAGGCAAAACATGCAGCTGCTAAGGCTGTTCTGGATAAATTGATCGGTGTGAATACTGATACTGCTGATGCTCCTCTTCCTAACAGTATCCCAGAGTGAGTTTCCTTACAATTAAGCTCAAATAAAAAATAAAACCAAGTTGTATTTCTGCAATCGAAGAACCTTTTTTATTTGCAGTTCCCAGAGCCTGCAAGAACTGCAGGGAAATTACGGTGAGGAGAAAGTGATCAATAATCCCATCGGCTCTTTGCAAGAGATGTGTATGTCTCGACACTGGCCTCCTCCTAAATATTCTATGGAAGGCGAAGAGGGTTTACCTCACGAGAGGCAATTCACTATCGTTTGCTCGATTCTGAAATATCGCCAGGTTGGCCAGGGCAAAAGTAAGAAACTTGCAAAAAGACAAGCAGCTCATAAGATGTGGCAGGCTCTACGCGATTCATCTGAGCAAACTCAGGTTGCTCCAGATGAAGACGAGGTAAGAATTATTAATTAATTTTACTTTTCATATTTAGAGAATAATATCCCAATGCTTAAAAACGTGAATGGGCCTAACAAATCGCTGTGAATGTGTGTGCGCGTAGTGAAGTGGAAGTGGTTTCGGCTTCCTTCCCTTTTCAAGATACAAGCTACCTTTCCCTTCATATATCCTGGTATCTATAACGGACAATTTTTCTTTCGTTCTTAACAACGATACTCGTCCTTTTTCCTCAACCATTGCACGCTTGGATCATTTCCACTTCATTTTTTAATTGTCACACATTTTTTGTAACCATTTTATTCCAACATTCAGTATTTGATTCGAGCTAATGTATATAATATTGGTTCTCATTACGATGAATTGTCCGTTATAGATTGTCCAAAGAAATGCGAATTTAAGTGCTCGATATGCAGATCTTAAAGAAAGCAAAATCTCGACTCTGACAACCGGCCACAGTCATAAAGTCTCACAATTTCACAAGAACCTTAAGTCTTCCACTGGTGTTAAACTGTACGAGCTACAGGTTTGTATTTTTCATAGTCCTTCGCTTTTATAAATAATATCTGGAATCTTTTGATTCTAAAATATCTTTCAAAGTAATATTACAATATATTTAAATGGATAAATTATTTGTTTCAGAATACTTGCTTGAACGACGGGGACGTGAATTTGGTGCAGTTCTTACAGGAAATCGCTTCTGAGCAGCAGTTCGAGGTGACTTATGTGGACATTGAAGAGAAATCGATCAGTGGTAAATTTTTGAAATCATTCCTATAATTCTTTATTACTATCTAAAAGTCCTTACAAACATATAAATTTGTTCAAAGTCTAAAAAGTTTTCGCATTGAATATCAAGAGGATTTTTCAGTGAGAACTAAGTCCACTTGATAATCGAAATCACTGGTGGGAATTTCCTTGCAAATCTGTTCATTGAAGGCTATTGCAATTAAATGCGGTTTTCTTCCCTTCTTCTTGATATAATTTTGCAAATATCGGTCGTAATATCCTCCACCGTGACCTAAACGTTTACCGTCTCTGGTAAAAGCCACTCCTGGTAGGATTATTAAATCTAGTCCATCTGGAAAATTCAATAAATTCTCTTAGATTTTATATTAAGGGAGAGTCGGGTAGTATCGGACACTTAAGCTTTTTCGTTAATAGCTTGGCTGATAGTGACCAAAAAATCAATATTCAACTTTAGGTATAACGTTAGTGCTTTTACCAACAACCTACAAATAGATTGTACAAGAAAGAAACTTGTTATAGAAGAAAACAAAGTGATTGAAATTAGCTCTAAAATAGGTTATTAAACAATAGTGTTCGGTAGCTCCGGTCACTGCACCAGAGAAATTGCAATAACTATGAAAATACGCAAAAATAATGAATAAAAATTACAGGTCACGTAACCCAAGCGTTCATCTATATATCTAAACAAAAATGGTCATGATATGAATGATATGAAGGGTCCTGGGGCATAAGGGTGTAAGTGCCAAATTTCGAAAATGCGTTTTATTGGCTTAAACTAATTCATGTTAACTAATTCATAAACTAACTCTTGTCTCTGTAGAAGATTATGGTCCAGTTCGATTTAGAAGTGGATCAAAATCCATGTTTGGTGATTTAAAAGAAGTGATTATTTCTTTTCGCCTGTTCTTTTCACGATTCAATAAACCTATGTAATAGCTCGAAAGTACTTTCTTTCTTTTTTTTTTTTTTTAATTAAAAGATTAAAAATTTGTGTAACTCTTCGTGTGTCAATATTTTCGTTTTTTGGGACACGCCGTACCTTTGACAAGGGCTTTTCTCGGAGGTGGTTGCTTCTTTCAAGATGTTTCTTTCACGGTTTGATAGGGCTAAGTAATAACTCAAGAGTACTTTCTCGTTTTTTTTTTTTTTTTAGTTGAAAAATAAACAAGTTTTACAGCTTTTTCTGTGTCAGGTGCGGCGTTTTTTGAGACGGGTCATTATTTAATAAGAGTTTTCTCGCAGATATTTGCGTTTTTAACGCTTCTTTCGCGATTCAATAGAGCTACATATATAATAGTTCGAAAGTAATTTCTTTTTAATAAAAAAATAAAATGTT
This sequence comes from Melikaiella ostensackeni, assembly GCA_032362435.1. Lineage (NCBI taxonomy): Eukaryota > Metazoa > Arthropoda > Insecta > Hymenoptera > Cynipidae > Melikaiella > Melikaiella ostensackeni. The sequence goes on along the minus strand of JAUMHM010000078.1, from coordinate 40,871,615 downwards.
ATTTTTGGAACGCATCGTTCCTTTCACAAGGGTTTTCTCGCAAATGGTTGCTTTTTCCAGCGCTCCTTTCATGATTCAATCGAGCTAAGTAATAACTCGAACGTAATTTTTTGTTTTTTGTTAAAATAAAATGCGTTGAAGTTAGACAGTTTTTTGTGTCTACTGAAAAATTCGGGTCTTGGCACTTACGCCTTTATGTCCCGGGACCCTTCATATGGTTTGTCCAAATTTAATGAGATAAAACTCTTATTTTTCGTAGACGAAATCTCGCAAAATCTTTATAAAATAAATTTTTTTTCAGCCCATGAAAGATGTGAATCTATACTTGTAAATTAATGTTTTGAGACAATCATACAAGAAAAAAATCATGATTTATCACAGCAGCGAGTACTATTTATTCAAAACCATATGTGGCCGGGGCTATCCGGCTTTCCCTAAAATTTAAATTATTCTCTCGAGGAACCAAAGAAACTAAGCAAAATTTCAAGGATTGATCACTCCTGGAATCTGGTGTACAAGCCTTCGTGAAATCTTTGAAATCTTTGTGAAATCTTATGAAATCTTGAAATCTGGTGTACACTCTAAAGTGGAGTGGTCAACGCTTCGCCAAAATTCAATGATGAAAGATAAATAAATAGTTATAATGTTCACGATTCAAAGTACATGCAAACAAATTTGTGAAAGAATCGATAAAGTACGATTTCTAAATCACACTTTATAAACCTTACTAATTTTAAGATAATATGACTCATTTCTCAGGTAGAATATTGATATTATTATAAAATATGATCAAGATTTTTTAATTTAAACTTGGATATTTCAAATCTTCACACCTTACAAAGCTGAATGTCTTATTTACATTGAAAAAGTTTTTTAATATTTTAAAAAGTTACCTTTTGCAAGAGCATCTTCTCTATTTTCACTCATGTCAGGCTGTTTGATTTTCCACTTCGTAAGCGGCAATTTTTCGTAGTCACTCATTGAATATAACTTTACCATCTGCATTTCGGAACCCTCGTATCTAGGAACGAAGACTTCTTTTTTTCTTTTAAAAAGATCTTTTAATAATTGTTTCGTGTCTATTTCATCTTTTGTGCTCAGAAAAAGAGAAACTCTTTTACTCTCTTTATACTGCGGTAATGCAGTCAACTAGAAACAAACAAAAAACTTATTGCTAAACAACTCATTTCTTATCAGAGAATATTCTAATACTTAATATAACCTATAAATTTAGTTTTCGACCTGGAAATGAAAATAAAAAAAGTACTTACTTTTTGGAATACTTTCTCTCCCTGTATTTGCCGTTCCTGAATATCAATAGCTTTTATAATACTCTTCATTTCGTGCCGAAGAAGCTTTTTTGCTAAATTTGAAGCCATCGTGACGGAAACAAGAGAAGGCAAACCGTTACTGCGCTCGCGTACATGTTATAAACAGAGACCGGCTTCACGACAAGGACAGAAATATTGAGAGAGAAGTGGTATGGATTATAGTTATGCTATAGTATGAAACTAGAAACTGTTTTTTATTCTGATAACTTTTTACGCAAAAAAATTTTGCGGACTCTTAAGTGAATGCAGAAAGAAGTATTAAAGAATCTTTTCGTTAATTTAATATTTTTTTAAAGCAAGTTTTCTATTATTTATTAATTATTAATTAATCATCAATATTCTTTAATTTATTCCATCCTGAAAATAAAGAAATCAGTCGAAAGAACGAAAAATTATTCTATTTTCTTATAAGAGTCTACAATATGTTCGGAAAATTCATAAAAATGTTTTAAAAATTAGCATTAATCGAAGATAATTTAAATTTTCGTCATCCTACATTTTCCCCTCGATTCTCGTAGGCAAATTCCCCTCTTTCAACATTTATGATTCCATATTGCTGACAAGATTGCTCGTAAACGTAACTTTGATAACAGCGAGCAATGCATGAAAAATGATTAATAATTTACTTGAATGACTTTATATTGCATCACCTATCAGGACGAGATATGAGCACAGTGACTTGAAAGATTAATTTGTTTGAAGCGATATAAAGTAGTTGATTCCTAAATCAATCAACTTTAAAATAATTGAAATTAGAGATTAACTGGTTCTATTTTACTTGATTATTATTGTTTCAAGTACTTTCTGTATGATTTTTTTACTAATTTTGTTGATTTAAATTAAAGGAGATAGGCAGCGAATAGATTCATTCAAGAAACTAAACACGAAAGGTCGAAAGATAAATCAATTGTACAATTAAAAATTAAAAATATTTTACTTTCAAAAGTAGACTTCACGAAATTGTAATATTTGAAATTCCTTTTTCCAGAAAGCATCAAGAAAGTCGTTAAATGAAACATTATAACAACAAATTTTGAACCTCCATAAAAATGTGTGGACAATTTTTTCCGGCATTGATATTAGTAACGCTTTCTAGCTTACTTTCGAAAAATATTTTAATGAACTCAGGGTTTTTTGCTGCAAGTGTGCACTAGTAAACCAAATCGACAAGAGTAAGGAATGAAAATTTACCTTCTGATAACATTACATTTTGATTGGATTAGTTTCACGGAAAATTCTGTAACACTAGTCAGTGCCTTTATTAATCGTGATAACAAGACAAATAAATTAAAGAATTGTAGGTAGTAAATGTGGTTAAAAAAGTATTCGGAAATTATAACATTTCAAAAATTTTATAACAAGTAAGAACAATGTTTAAGCTCTGAACAAAGGGTATTCTCTAAGAGGTATAATAATTAATTATTAATTACGTATTTTAAAATTCTACTTTGTTGTACAACACCTTTTTAATTTGAACCCTTTTATAATTTCTTGATTTTTCTTTAAAATAGCAATTTTTAAAAATAAATATTATGTTGTATTTTCAAAGTTAGTACATATAATAGATTAAAGATATTTTTTCAATAACCTTGTAGATTATTTCCGGCTATTGAATTGAGATTTGTTGAACATTCCTATTGTGAATTTTTTTGTTTAGCAAAACTGGAAATGTAAATATTTTTGTGTTTTACTGAATTTAAAATATTTAAATTTCCATCAATTAAATAAATAAATTTGCAGACATACGGGAAATATAATACAATTTCGATGCTTAATTATTTGCGTAGACTTAGATAACATCACAGTTGTTATTTTTCATACCGAAATGTGTAGGCATATCTTCGGTATTAGCGATTAACTATCGAATAATTATTGAAGAGTGATTAGATAAACCATTATAAAAATTATTTATTTTAGTACTAAGTGAATTTCACATTAACTATGTTATAAGCATACGTTATTATACTTAAACTGTCATAATGAAAGATTAAAGATCATTTTTTGTAATCACTCTTCAATAACTAATCAATAATTAATCGCTAATATCAAAGAAATTTAGTATTATTCCTAAGAATTATTTACCAATTAGAATATAATAAGATATTGCAGTGCATAAACTCTGCATAGATTTAGTTAACATTACAGTTATTGTATTTTATAACTTCGCGAGTTTATAAGATTTCCAAGGACATTAAAGATTTAAAAAATTTCAGTGGATAGACATTATATTGTATTAACCGTTATATTATTTTCTTTAAATATAGGCACTGACTAGCGTTACGGAATTTTCCGTAAAATTAACCCGGTCAAGTGTAGCGCTAAGGCTAGAGTTACGGAAAATTCCGTAACGGTAGACAGTTCGTTAATTTAAATATTTGAACCATTTAACTTCGCACTTTTATTATACGTGTAGTAAAAGTATGTAATTTGAAAAATATATCATTACAATTTGACATTTTGCAATCTAGAATTCGAAATTTATACATTTGAAAGCTCAAAATGTACATTTTTTAAGTTTTGATTCTGGATCGATTAATCATGGACCGAATCCATTTCAAATCAGGCATGTTCTACACTTCAAGATGCAAAATCTCTCAGTGATGAAATACGTTCTTTTTTTGAGAAAATTAGGCGAAACGTATTTTTTCGAAATGAGACGAAAACGTTTCCGCAATGTTGCAAGTATTTGAATTTAGAACTCTAAAATTGTAACTATTCATAATTAAAGGAATTATTCAGTTACTGAGGTATCAATTTCAGATTGTTCGGTTTTTATCTATTTTGACCTCAAACAACACAATTTTTAAATTTTAAATTTCAAATCGTTTAATTTTTAACACTTCATTTACAATTATTATTCATTCTTGTAATCTTCAAATAAAATATTTTTCAATTTTAAATGATATTGCATTGAAAATTAAAAATTAAAAAAAAAAAATAATACAGAACAAAATCGCCATGATTTCAATTTTTAAAATTTCACAGTTTTAAGCCTTTCAATTCGAAATCATTTTTTTTTAAGTTGAGTTTGAAATGTTCAATATTTGAGAACATTATTTAATTTGAAACGAACAAACAAACAATTGACAATATTCAAATCTAAAATTATTAAATTTAAAATTGACTATCAAGGCTTTGAATACAAAATTTTGCAATTTTTAAAGATTTAGTAGTGAAGTGGTTGACATTTTTAATATTTGAATTTGAAAATATCATTGATTTGGAAGCAAGAAGTTGAAGTTGATTTTTTAATCTGAAGCTATGTAAAGAAAAAACCTTAGCTTTTCTTTCAGGAAAAAAAGAACCCGCAATTCAAAAAAGGCAAATTTATTTTTGACCTCAATTTTTTACCCGCTCCTTCAGTAAATATTTGTCGCAACGACAATATTTCTTATTTATAAACTATCATCAAATATTACTTACTCCAAAATTAGACACTATTGTTAACTAAAACATTCAGAATTGTACAGTTTTAAAGCAGTAGCGTACAACATTGTGAAATTGGAAACCTCCAAAAATTAAGAAATTTCAAAGCAAATATTTTCGAATTTAAGCTTTAAAAGAAAAAAATCTTTAGTTTCAAGGACTCAAAAAAACTGTTTTAGAATTGCACATTCAAAACTAAAATTTTAAACTGAAATCATAGAAATTTTAATTATAATGAATATTATTGATAAGTATCATATCATGTAGTATCAAGTGACATTCAAAGTAATTGAATAGATTTTTCAAATAAAAAATGTGATTTCTGTAAAAAAAACACTGTCATTTTCACTGTTCAAAATTGAAGAACAAAAAATATTGTGAACATTGAAAGTTTAATTATGCTAAAAACTTTGAAAATTGTACCTATGCTTTTTGACAGAAAACTTTCAAAATTACTGAATTCAAACTTGAAGCGTTAAAAATTTAACAATTACAAACTCATTTTGAAAACTGAAACATTCATAAATTAGGATCTTGAAACCAAGTCATTAAAAATTAAACAATTCCAAACTCATTTTAAAAATTGAAGCATTCTTAAATTATTATCTGGAAACTAAGTCTTTAAAAATGATTAATTTTCAGATTGTGCAGCAAGATGTTAAAAATTCAATAATTTTAATCTGCAAAATTAATAACTGAAACGTAGGCTCAAAGAAGGTTGTATGAACAGAGATTTTGACTAGTTGGAATCTATAGTATGTTCATACTGATAATTTTTTTATTCGGAAATTCGTCCGCGGTAGCGTTGAAATCCATTAACTTTAATTTTGACGCTTAAATTTAAATATACTGGGTCCTGGATTATGTCACTAATTGTAAGTATGTACACTAACATTTTTTAACTTTTTCAAAATGTATTTTATGTTGTTTCTGAAATTACTCTTCTGAATAGCTACTTATTATAATTTACATAAATATGTTTCAATTACAAGAAATAGTAAGTACCGAGTTTGGACGCTTAACAGCAGGCTTTTCTTACTTCTTAGAGTTGCGATAAGTTTCCCAGAGTGTTTGCACACTTTTTTTTCACATGCTTCTATTCCAAGATATTTCTTTTTCTTTTTTTCCTTTATTAGCTCTATTTAATAACGAGGGTTTCAAAGACATTTTTCAATACAATCTTGTTAACCTCGTTGTCTAATTCATAACCCATTATTTAAATTTAAACGTCAAAATTAAACTTTTCCGATTTCAGCGCTACGGCGGACGAACTTCCGAGTCAAAAGAAAAATAACAGAACGACCATAATTTTTCAGTAAGTTAAAATCTGTGCATATACAACGTTCTTTGAGCCAACGCTTGAACTTCAAAATCAACGATATAGCATTTCCATGCAAGGAAAACAACTTCATGTTGTTTGAAGTGGAAAAACAATTTTATAAGATGTCAAACTAAAGTACACTAATAAACTGTCACATTAACATGATAGAAAGAAAGTCACGAGACAAAAAACACGCGAAAAGAGAGCGGAAACATGGGAGCTTCAATGTGGACAAAGTAAATGAATGAATGAATGAATGAATGAATGAATGATGTCGTAGATTATTATGGTTAATTCCTCTACGAAATCATTTTTGATACCAACAATGATATATTTTTCTCTTTTATGTCTTTGGATCATAAAGTGCTTCTACTTGTGTCGGGCAATTTTTCCGCAAACGCGACGATGATAGTAGCGGTTTCAATTTCAAGAGGGTGTTTCTGTGGGAAAGTAAGTCCAAAGAGTCGCTATATAATGCACGCGGGGGTGTGTATAAGAATAGGGTGCAGTAATAATGCGACATTATGCCATAACGCAGATCATATTCCATGGACCATCACACTCGAGGGTGGATGTTTACACCGACACGTGAGACCGACTCGCTAGTCTCGCTACACTTTTCAAGAAGGTTCCAAAATGACGATGTGGTTTCCTTTTTTTGAGTGTGAAATTGGGCGTGAAATTTTTCTTTCGTAAATTGGGTAACCATATTGGGAGCATATTGCAGAAAGGTAACATGTGCATCAAATTTCATATTATGAGTTTAAAAAAACCGCTAACTGCAACCCAAAAGAGTGTTATAATATTGTCTATTATTTATTCATCGACTTTAGAGATATAATAGGTTCAGCTTGACAGAGAATAACACCACTTCATTATGTTCGTGATGTTTATTTTAATTTTTATAAATTTACTCGTTCAATTTGTATAAAATGTCGAAAAACGTCCGTACTGAAATATAAGAGTTTATAAAATTATGAGAATGACAACATGATAAAGACCGAAAATAAATTTATTTCTAGACTATAGAAAATTCTGCCAAAATGTATGTGGCCATTATTTACAATGATTTAAAGAGGCAAAAATATAACAAAATCTGTGTTTGGGCTAGAAAAAATTTATTGTCTCTTTCCAGTCGCTCTTTTCTTATTTTTAAAATTAATTTTTTCGGGTGAAGGAAGAAACGATTTTTACATATTTCAAATATTTATCGATGAATAGTGTCCTAAATTACTCGGAAGCGTTAAAAACAGAATTTCAAGAAATTGGTCTTCATCCATTTGTCATTCTCATGACTTCACATACATCATACACAGGGATCTAAACGAAATAAAAGAGTACTTTTTAACATTTTCCAAATATTTCTGTAAATTTGAAGTAATCTGTCAAGAAATGAAGCTAACTACATATGAGACAATCTTGAAAAATAATTAATTAATTGAAAAATAATGTAGCTACCGAGACACAATATCTAAATTGTGTTTCGTCAAAGTTTTTTGTCACGAGAAATGAAGAGAAATATAACCGAAGTTTTGTTACTTTTTTTTCGTTCTTTTCTAAATAAAACGAAAGTGCGACATAGTTTTAACATTGTGTCTCTGCAGCTCGATTATTGCTCGGTACCTTCTTATGTTTAGCTTTATTTTATGCCAAATTATATAAAATTTACAGAAATATTTGTGAAATATCGAAAACTGTCCCTTAATTTCGTTCAGATCGCTATAAATCCGTACATTATATAAATATAGTACATGCATTGTACTCGAGTATCAAAAAGTGTTTTCAATTCTTAAAATTTTTCATTGTTTAAACAATTACTCTCTTCCTATCATATAAGAGAAGGTTGTGGCTAGTCCTCCACCTTCTCAGGATGAATGTGAAATTTATTGATTTGATATAATCGATAAATATAAAAAATCTCATCAAATACCACGTGATCGAACGGAAAATTTGCATTTTTGTCTCCTGACAATTTATATAATAAGTTATGTTTGTCTTCTTTCACGTCCAAGACGAGTGAAGGAGATTAAACAGAGATTGCGTAAATGTTGACAATCTTTATTTATTACTACATACTTAATGCCACTGCTCCATCCGCCACAGTTGATAATATAAATAATGTAAACATCATTCATACGTGAAGGACAGATTTTGGGTTAATTGAAGGTAATTTAAAGACTAATAGGCTAATAATTTTTCTAAAGTAAATGTAATGCACGCTGAAAAAAGTTAGCATTGAATCACGAAAATATTGGTACAAATAAGGACGATACCATATTTTTTTGACTCAAGAAAATGTACCTGAGTGAAGGAAAAGCTTGATTTTCTTCAATCAAATACAGTTTCTCGAGAGAAGAAGAACTTTCTTGGATCAAAAAAATATTGTATATCGTCCGTATTCGTGACAATATTTTTTTGATTTAATGCTAGTTTTCTTCCGTGTAGGAATTATTTTACATTGATACAATACGGTCAAGGCGTACATTTAGGGTCAAATTTTCTCTTTACTCAATTAGGGAGCTTCAATTTTTTAAGGGCATGTATTAGGGGTAAATACCTATCTTACCGGCATTATTTTTAAAGTTTGTACATTTTTTTATAATTATAAGAATGTAAGAGAAAGCTAACTTTGCTTATTGCCTATTATTTAATTTCCCAAATTTTCAACTTGATATCTCATCTCGCGTGGAGATTAGTTTGTCAACAAAAAGTGTCGGTGAAGTATATAGGTATGTTCACCTAATGCGTGCTTTTAAATAAAATTTATCAAATGTTTTTAAAAACAAATTCTGTTCCCATCATCCAATTAGAAATTTCCAGATATAAATTGCCAGGATTTAAAGTAATGACAAACATCAGCGGAAATATAATAAAAGCGCTGTGACATAGATTATATAGAAGAATTTCATGTTTGCAGCGTCATGAATATCCCGCCAAATAAGATGGGTTTTTTCCTGAATCTAGTTTATTACAAGGTATCCATTTTTATAAGCCGATTGACGTCAGTTCATATCATCACAGTGTAAATGTTTAAATTAATACGGTTTAAAATCATAGGGTGATTCAGAAGGGATCCAGGGGGAGGAGGGAGAAATATAACCTCTAAATGCCTCTCTGGATCCGCCACGGCTTCTAATTAGAGAAATTAACACTTGCAACTAAATTTTTCAAGCTGATTTCAGAGTTCTGACATCCTCACTGTAAGAACTAGAGGTCTCTTTTTTACGATATCATTTTTTGCGCGTCCTGTTTTTGAATAGAATGACTTCATTCTATTTGAATAAGTTAAATTTCACTGAAAATTTTTGATTATTCACTAAAATTTCAAACATCTTTCACTGGTTTTTCAATAGAAAATTTGATTAAAATTTCAGTGACTCTTACTGAAACTTCATTACTTTTTTTTTCTGAGAGACTAGTGAAAAACAACTTGAATTTAAGTGAATAATCATTGATCCTCAGTGAATTTTCACTGACTAGAGTAGCTAGAAGAATGTCACTGATTCTCAGTGAAATTCTACTAATTCAAATTACGAGGGAATCATTTCTCTCTTTCAGTGGTCCCACAATAACAAACAATGTAAAGATGGAACATTAAAAAAAGTGCATTATTATGAGTATTGAATCGCAATGAAGTTGATTTAAATTATCGTTAATAATATTTAGTGAGCATTAATTGAATTTTTATCATTAGATAGTTACACCTTAAGAAAGAGGAAAATTACTTTCTACTTTACGATAATTGAGAGTCATTCAAAGTAAATGCATGTATGTAATAGATCAAAAGATAAACTAATATTAATTCCTGGAGTTTCAATGTTAGCAAGATTAAATAATAAAATTCTTAGTGTATGTAAGACCATATCAAAGGCTTTTGTGAAATCCAAGAGGACCATGATGAAAGAGATAGAGGAGGGGGGGGGGAGTTTTTACATGTGCAATTATCGTATTTGGGTGATTCTCATCAAATATGCACATTTGTGTAACCGCTAAATATTTTATTGATGAAAGACGCTAATATAATGAGTCTACGTGTTTTCAATGCAGTATGTTGGCTTTCATTAGGGGCATCTGTAAAACTTAAGAAAAAATTTTTTTCTACATCTAAAAATTCGCGAAAGTGCGAAATGTAATCTTCTCTGACTGTAACCACCTATGGGTCGGATGGTTCCACATGTAACTGAAGATGCAATTATCGACTTTAATCATTCAAATTTAGCTTAAATTAATTTTTTATATAGTCTAATGTAATGATATTGAAGACACGTTTTTATATTTTTTATCTTAGCCTTCAGAGCACATTGAACTTTGTAATCACTTTTTGATTTGCGGATGAAGTGATGAACCTTTGCAGTTCAAACTCTGCAGAAAAATTGTTTTGCGAAAATGTTTTTTGGCTTCATAGGGAATAAATGTGAAGATGTGCTCCATAAATTATAACTTTTGCATCAATGCTAAAATGTGTAATAAGCAAAATATGAAACATTTTCCGCGAAAATCAGGCGCGTACCTTTTTTACTGTAATTCCCCTGGCACATTGTATTTCTAATAAAAGCAACATATTCTGAAAAAGTTGTAGCACAACATTTGTAACCTAGTAACCTTCAAGCAAAATTACTTGTAGGTTTTGAAAATTCAATTTATTTTTTCTTTAAATTAAGAAAAATATGGCGTGTAATCTCCCTTGGCATGTTTTAGAGCAATTTGAAGTTTCTAACAACTTTTAAAACA
>JAUMHM010000078.1:40833156-40853117 GCA_032362435.1 Melikaiella ostensackeni | reverse complement strand
CCACTATACGCCCGAAACAAAGCAGCAGTCAAAGCCATGGGTACTGCTTGGCGAAAGTGCGCCAAAGAAGGCGAAGATTGTTTTGTCAGCTGGGAATGTGATGGACACAGTGTTTTGGGATTCCCAAGGAATTATTCTTATTGATTATTTGGAGAGAGGTAAAACTATAACAGGAACGTAGCATGCATCATTTCTGGACCGTTTGGAAGCCGAGCTACAAAAAAAAACGGCCACGATTGGCGTACAAAAAAGTTCTGTTTCATCACGACAACGCACCGGCTCACACCTCCGCAATCGTAATGGCAAAAATACTCGAACTTGATTCTCGTCCAGTTAGGAAGTAATTGATGCCGTAAAGACGTATTTTGCAGACTTCGAGAAGTCTTACTTTTCTGAAGGGATGAGAAAATTGGAATCTCGCCGGACAAGTGTGTATCCTTAGAAGAAGACTAAGTTGAAAAATAAAGGCAAACTTTTCGAAAAAATGAAATAAAATTTAATTTTTTTTTAATCAAACTTATCAAACGAACCTCGTATATTGTTTTTGTTCTGATTATTACGTTTACTCTTAATTTGAACAGTTCTATTATGCATATGTTTGTCAATAAAGGCAATCGGATAATAGTTGAGAAGAAGAATCTGTTTACATAATTTAATATTCTTTTCATGGAATTTCAGATGAGATAATTTAAGAGCTCTATCAATCAAATTCCTTACAACTCCTATTTTGTTTTGAATCGAATAATTGAAATTAAAATTTAGCGTCCTTACTGAACAAATTGTCTTTCTGTGCCAATCAGTGATATAATTTTAATCAGTTTTTATTGAAGTGAAATCAAGAAAATTCAATCTATCTTCCGTTTCAATTTTAACAGTGAACTGTTATCTTGGATGTATACTATTAGAAACATTGAGTCGGGTGTCTACATTTTGTGCATGTAAAAAAAGTACAGAATCATCAACATATCTTGCATAGAAGTCCAAATCAAAATTAATTTGATCAAAAACATAATTTTTCAAATCATCCATGACAATATCAGCAAGAATTGGGGACAAGACTGAGCCTATGAGAGTTCCAAATTTTTGTTTATAAAAAGTACCATTGAATATAAAATAAACGGAATTGAAAACATATTCAACAGCATCAAGATACTATTTTTTCGAAATCATAGTATGAAGTTTGATCATATCTTATCTTTTTTCTATGGCAAGTTTAACTCTTTCATATGGAGTGTTAGGAAACATCGCTATTACGTCAAATGAAACATATATGTAACTTATTGGTATTTTAGCATTGTCAATTAATTTTAGAAAGGCAGCACTAATTTTCATTGATTTTCCCGAAAGGGATACTGATTCTTTGATAATTTGGCTAAAGGGCTCTTCGAATTTTCTTGTGGATGAAACTATGGTCGGAATAACTGATCGTAAAGAAAAATCTACTTTATGAGCTTTAAACCAAGTCATAGGCCAAAGAAAGATTAGTATGAATTGTGTCAATATCGCACCTTTCAGTATTTTTTCCCAAGCATTTTTGAATTTTTAATCTCTCTAGAATTTTAAATGTAGCTTTCTGCAGCATTCTTGTAGGATCATTTGGAATAAGTGTGAAACTATCTTTATCATTCAAAATATGCATCATTTCTTGACTATAAAATTTTTTAATATCGCAACCGTAATACTTCGCTTATCAGCCTTAGCAATCAGTAATTCAGGAGGACATTTTTTTTTTAATTTCGTTTAAAAAAATCTCGCGTTTAATTCTTTTTCTTATAAGCTTTGTGGAACCCCATTATTCAAAAAGTCGTTTGGCAAACCCATAAATCATTGAATCAAAAGTACGCATTTTTGCGCTCGTTTAAAGCAGATACTATTGATGCAAATGAATTAACGATCAAATGCATAGCATCATTGTTAAGCCGAAGTAAAGATTGTTGTTTCTTTGAATATTCATTTGAATCAATAATATTTCAAAAGCAGACGCTATTGATTCTATTTCTATTGATTTCACACTTGTTTTTCAGACCTTTTTATAAATTTCGACAGAAAAAACCTAAAACACACTTCATTTTCAGTTGAAGTAAATACTTAGAAACGGATGCCAACTGCCAAGAGATGATAATCAACAAAAAAGAATGAATGGCATTATTTCTCACGGATGCTGAAGTCTGCGTGACCAGTCTACTCACTAGTAGACAAACGGTCTAGCCAACATTCCTGCATAAGAGTCCAAGTACATCTTACGTTTATCACCACGGTGTGCCTGAACGAACTTTAAATGAAAGGTCATAGCACCCTAAATTTTTTTCTTGATTTCGATTTATGATCTCAAAAATAGTATGCAAAATGAATTTCAGCAAAAGCCCCGAGCCGTTTTGGAAAAAGTGTTTTTTAAGGGTTAACAATCGATTTTTTTGAATAAATGAGATAAATTTGCATTTCTTCACTTAATTGATAAAAGTGTAGTACCTAAATATAATATAAGTCCCTTTTAACATGTTAACAAGAAACTAATTTAGTTTTACAGGTGTCGAGCATTGTATTCTTGTACTGCTTTTACTAATTTACTCGAATAATGAGGATGTGTGCTTGAAAGTTTGTACTTGAGCCAAGTTGTTTTAAAATCCAAATGTTCACATTCTATGGGCTGTTTGCTGAAAAATCCAAGCCCTTTTCCTATTTTTCGACGAAATCAGAAACATGAAAAATAACATTGTGAACTTTAGGTGTAATTGGAAGGTTCAAATCGCAGTAACTCCGCTGAAATTCAAAAATATAGTTCAAGTATTTTGGTTTTAGAGTTATAGAAAAACAAGAATCAACTACGGTTTGAAAGACGGTAAAGCACCTAACATATCTTAAAGAACCAATGCTACAAATTTCACACAGTGTATCAATTTTGTTCTAAAGCATTTTAGAATATTTTTTTGTCACCATCTTCCGAGAAAATTATGAGAGCATAAGTGTAACTGCGTAACACAAAAATATTGGAAATAATTCCACCACCAAAACTTCATCTCATATTTGGGATTATAAATAAAGTGTATAAACACATGCTAAAAGAGTTTGAAAATGACAGTCTCAAATGGGCCAAAATGTGTAATGATACTCGGGAGTTTGTATACGGAAGTCCCACGTTCGCGGGTAATTCTTGTAAAATGCTTTTGAACAAAATTGATATGCTGCTTGAAATTTGTAGCATTGGTTGTTTAGAATATGTTAGATGCTTTAACAACTTGATTCTTGTTTTTCTAGAATTTAAGGCTCAAAATACTGAGACTATATTTCTGACACTCAGCGAAGTTACTGCGATTTGAACATTTCAATTTCACCTATGGTTCAAGTTGTTTTTTCTTCATGTTCCTGATTTTTATCAAAAAATAGGAAAAAGCTTTGAATTTTTCAGCGAATAGACCATGGAGTCTGTACATTCGGATTTTTAAACAACTTGGCTTAAGTACGTTTCAAGCACACATCCTCATTATTCGAGTAAATTACTAAAAGCAGTACAAGAATACAATGCTTGACACCTGTGAAACTTGTGAAACTAATTTAATTTCTCGTTAACTCATTAATAAGGACTGATATTACATTTAGTTACAACATTTCTTATCGATAAACTGAAAAAAATGTAAATTTATCTCATTTGTTTGAAAAAATCGATTTTTAACCCTTAAAGAACACTTTTTCCAGAAACGACTTGGGGGATATTGCTAAAATTTATTTTGCACGCTATTTTTGAGATCGTGAGTCGAAATCAAGAAAAAACTTTAGGGTTCTATGACCTTTCATTTAAAGTTAGTTCAGGTACACCATGTCACATGAGGTGCAAACAGTAGTTGACTTTAAGCTTCAGCATACTAAATGAAAATTCTGTGTAATGTGTATACGAGGGTGGTCTAAAGAATGTCATGTTTCGAATTTCCGAAATATTCATGCACTAATGCATTCCTATCGCAAAAATAATGTAGCATAGTTTTTTTTAGGATTTTTAATTAAAATTTAGAGGAGGAAGACACTAATTTTAATCCCACTCTTCAATAGCATACACTAAACCTTCGTTTAGTGTAAATTTCAAATGAAGAAATAATATACATGGATAGATATAGGTTTCTGAAAAGTGTCAAAACGGCAATATTCAACATTAATTTACAACTTTAAATATATAGTTTTTTAAGCATACTTTGTCGAAAAATTATTTTCAACATGTTATAAAATAGCATGCAAATGGACATCAATGTCGGATATTATTGAATTGCTCAGAAGAGAAATTAAAAAAGTGTCTTTTTCCCATCTTAAATTTGTGACAATCCCATAAAAACTTGCGCTAATTATTAATTTAAGATTGTAAAAGAAACTTGATATATTTTTTTGACGACAGGAATGCATTCGTGCATAAACATTTCGAAAATTCGAAACTTGACATTTTTTGGACCACCCTAGTGTACAGTATACTGTTTATATGTAAAACACAATCTAGTACATTCAAGTATTTTTAGAAATATTTAGGTCTTTAACTTTAACCAGAAATGTAACACCACACTTTAACATTCGCTCGTTATAGTCAGTTTATGGTTCAGACAATTACTTTATGTATCTGGAACAATGTAATGTTTTTACCTTGAGTTTCTTCAAGTTCAGGTTCAAAGACTTATGTTACACCTATTATGAAACCTGGTGCTGTTGCTATAATGTAGCAAGATTCCGTGTTATATTCGTTTTCGGTAATAATTCCTAAGGGCAGGTATTACTTTCCAAACCGGTTCAGTGCATATGATTATCTCGGGACTATAAACGTTAATCGTGCATAACGAAAACTAATGCAGGGAATGCGGCATGTCAGTGACATGCAGTTGCGATAGAATCTTCTATGTTTCTTAAAGATCTAAATGAAATCTAATCTTTTATGAAAGTTTTTATGTACTGAATTAAAAAACAAAAAACCCACAAATCAAAAATAGACTTCGAATCTGCCCATTTTACGGCACATTAGAGACAAATGTACAATAAATGTACAACAAAATGAAAAAAGAGGGAGAAAAGTAAAGAGTCAACTAAACCAACTCATTATGTTTCTTTGATTTTCTGTTTCGGTTAATGAGTTTTTTATTTGTTCATACTTATTTACTTAATATTAAACAACTTTGATAGTAGTAATATGATGTATAAAAAATATACTGATAGTATTCAAGTTTCATTATAGATTGTTTAAAGAGAGCTCTTCAAAATGTGCTCAATCCTCGTAAATATCACAATTTTTATGTACTTTCATATGAGTGGTCCAAAATAAATCATTTATTTACAGGTTCTCTATTTTCTGCAATAATTCCTTCAATATTTCAATATTCTTATTTCGATACAGATCTTTTTGAAATGATTTTCCTATAATAATTTCTATAATGTTTTTCTGTAATCGTGAAAAAATTATGGGAAACCCATTACAGGCCTATACTGAATTTCCTATAATATTTTTGCTTCAGCATCAAAAGTTGAAAAAAGGGCTACAACTATGATAAGTCTGACCAAAAATGAACCTTACGAGGTGAGTTTTGATTTTAAAAACTAAATACAACGATTCTAATAAGGCTATAAAAATGCTGAAAAATAGTCATGTTTTATTTGTTGTTAAAGAACGATTTTCGTTCATTATTTCAAAATGAAATTACTTTTGCACATGTTAAAGAAAAGGTTAAAGACTGTAGAATACGTCTTATTTGATTCAATTCAATTTTACGTTGCAGATAAATTGATCTCATAGGTGTCGACTAGGGTATAAATTAATAAATTGGTCGTAAAAGGTGTGGATTACTGGTCTGAAAGATTTATCCATATGATATTCTGAGAGATCCCTCAGTAATTAATTTCCCACGTTTCGGCCACACATCGGTATCCCTTCTCATATACACAATCGTATGCGGCTATCACACGAGTTTTAGAACATCGCTTTTTCAACATGTGGGACACGATACTTTTTTGATAATTTGTTTAAAAAGTGCTGTTTCTTACCTATTTTTTGTTCAAAAAGGAGTCGATTTGTAATCCATTGACGCAAAAATCACAATGGCAATTGTCAAAACCATGGCAATAATATGGCCGTAACAGTAAATTGGTAGCAATATTTGGTCAGGATGGTCAGCAGTGGTGGAATTAGATACAACGCAATAGTTGTGAGTTCACAGTCACTCACTGAAGCAGGCCACAGGGTTCGTTCAGTAATTTGCACTTTATTTACTGTTTTTCACTGTGCGTCACTTTTTTCGCTGCGTTCGTCTACTTTTTTCACTGCGTCCGTCTACTTTGTTCACCGTTGCCCGGAAAGGTCGACACTCCGCATGCGCCACGTTATCGACAACAAATCGGTCACTTTTTACACAGAAAAAAAGTGGAAAAACTAGCACTTTTTTGCAAACCATAGAAAAATACATTCTTGGTTGATGATTATGAATGTAGATCAAACAATTTTTATAGATGTGTCGATATTGCGTTAAAAATTGAACCCTTTTCTGTTTAATTTTTAACTCTATATCAACACATCTATAAACATTTTTTGATCTACATTTTTAATTATCAACCAAAAATGTATTTTTTGATGGCTCCAATTTATAATAATCTTCTGTGTTTAACTCTCCGGCATTTCAAATAATACTCAAAGGTTACGTGAAGCTCATACGATTGTGTACTTGAGAAGGGCTACCGACGTGTGGCCGAAATATAGGAAATGAATTACTGAAGGATCTGTTAGAATTTCATATGAATAATGCTTTTTGACCAGTAATTCACACCTTTTACCATCAATTAATTTACATTGTAAATTTGCATTTTGAAAATCTAATTTCTAGATGAAAATAAAGTAATTTAATACATTTATGTGCTAAATGAGTTAAAAAAACAATGAGTATTATTGTAGTTAAGTAACGAAAATCCGTATCAATGTAAAGAAACAAAAGACTGTTACATTCTTGGATCATTTTCTTGCAGATCAAATTGATATCTGCAGATTTAGTGCGATGCTTTACAGTTGGAACTGGAAAACCAGAAAATCAAAAATTTAAATAATTTAAATTTTATTATTGAATAGCATTTTCATAATATAGATTACTATATAGATTCCATACATAAATGACTGAGATTTTTTTTCTTTTAGATAAAATCTAAAATGAGATTGAGAAATGTGACTAAAGCGACCTTTTTCTATAAAAAGTGACTAAAAAGTAACTTGAAACAAAAAAGTGAATAAAAGTGACTTAAGTGACTGTGTGGCAGCCCTTTACGTACAAAATATGATATATTTTGAATTTTTCGAAGTAAATTTTTGATATTTGTAATTGTAAAAATCCGTGGATTCCGATTCTTTAATTTTTGGATCTCTTATTTGGAAATTGAAAGAAACTCATATTTGAAACTCTTATATTTGGCCACTGCTTACTACAAGAACCTTTTCTACCTGGTTCGCTAGCCACAAGCTTTTTCAAGGCATCCTCTGTAGTTCCTTGCTATTTAGTAAAATTTCGATTATATTCGAAAAACCAAGTTAATGAGCCTTCAGAAAACTTATAAGGCCTACTGCTGGATCTTTAAAAAGTGCTACCTGGGTACTTTTAGAGAAAAATCTCAGAAGTTTGACTAAGTGAGAATATTTAGTGAATTTCCAGTGATTTTGTATCCGTAGGGATAAAAAAAGTTGCACAAATATAATCTGTGTAGGTCAGACTGTGAAACAAGTAAAAAATATTTGCAAAAGGTTCCAAATATTTAAAATAATATTTTACCTCAAGCTCGTTTAGAAACGTAATTTTGTCATTATTTTTAGGAGACTGGTCCCGGAAAGGAGAGTCACAGTTGGGAGTCACATTCATTCACATCTTGGTCGTTACTATGACAGGATGTGGTGTTGGACGCTTTTGGAATGCAAATGAAGCATATCGGGGAAAACGTCAAAAAACAAGGAAAGAAATGAAAGGAAAATATAAATATAAATAAAAACAAGAGGAAATGAGAAAAACATGTTTGTCAGGAATCAGAAGCTGTCGCGTAACTAGAAACGTGGAGGCCCCTCTGCAAAATTGTTTAGGAAGCCCCTTTAATAAAAAGAGCAGTTCATATAATATAAAGTATTGTCCTATTTTGTGGGTTGATTTAGAGCTAAATATACCGTTAATATAATTAAAATATCATCCTGGTACTTATTATAAATATAATAAGGTTGCCAGAATGATGTACATAATTTTAGGCATAATAATTGAATACAATTAAAATTTAATTTTATAATTGAATGTTAAAATATTTTACTATCTTATTATTGTCTCCTTGGACTCAATTCTGAATTGAGATATTTGAGGCTAAGACTTTCTGTATAGTTTCCTAAAATCTATTAGCATTCTTCGAACAGATGACTTTTACGAGGCACAGTGGGGCAAAAAAAATGTCTCTGGATAAATTGATATTCAGAAGCGGTTTGCAAACCGATTTGAACGTTTTTTAAAAATTGAAGCTAATAAAATTCTACATGAATTGATCAGGGCCGATTTTGAAACAAGCTTTTTATTTTTATTAAATAACAAAAATGGAATAATTTTTTTTTTAGAAGAGTACCGGTTTTCGAAAAATACTTGGATTCAATCCAAAATACTTAGTATCAATGAAACAACTGTCCAGAAAAGTTGTCTAATAGCTTAGAAATTTTTAAAAAATTTATTGACTTTTGTTATAAACAAATAAGTGAGTGAAAATGGATTCATGGGGATTGGCAGTGATTCGTGAATTGATTCGCACTAAATTTGAACAATTTATAGAAAAAAACCGTTTTTTAATTGGATTCATGAAGTCTAATAAATGAATTATATAATATAATGATAAATATGGTAAATAATATAAACAAACTTTATAAACACTTATCCATAGTAGGTAGTTATGTTGAAATAAATCAAGTTTTTTCTATTAAGTCGGCCAAAAATTATACGAGAATGTCACAAAGTTATCAGATTTATTCACTCAATAACAACTGAGGATTGTTTAAACAAATTTAATTAACAAATGCATTGTCTGCCTATTTTTAGAGGTAAAAAAACTAGGTTTTTTCAACGTAATGAAGTGTAAATAACTAATTTGTAAACTTTTAGAGAGCCCATATGACAATCAACAATTGTTATTGTTAACAACAATTGTTTAAACAAATTTTCATCATCTGAGGCATTTTTGTAAGAAAAAAATTGCGTTTCTTTGGGGTATTAGCAGACTGTTATTCAGTAATGTCTCTGTGCTATCGGTCGATAACAATTGATAATTGTTTAAACAAGATTAATTATCAAATGCATTTTTTGTATATTTATGAAGGTAAAAAACTTGGTTTTTTCAACATAAGCGACTGTTAATTACTAATTTTAAAACACTTCTTTTATAAAACCCGATAGCGATCCACTATTTTTCCTGTCATTAATAATTTTATAGACAATTTTTGTCCTCTCATACATTTGAAAACAAAAACTTCCGTTTTTCTTGTGAAATATATGGACAAATCCTTATACATAACTCCTTCCTATCGTTTGCTAAAAAAACGATCGGTTTCTAAAAAAAGTTCAAAAATTAGTTTTTAACAGATGGTCAGATGAAAGAACCAAGTTTTTACCTTGAGAAATAGCCGAAAAATGCATTTGTTGATTAATTTTGTTTGAAAAATCATCAATTGTTATCGACCGATAGTACAGAGCCATTACTAAATAATAGTCTGCTAATACCCTGAAAAAAACGAATTTTTTTTCTTAAAAAATGTCTAAGATGAAAAAAATTTGTTCAAACAGTTGTTGTTAACGATGAAAATTGTTGATTGTCATATTAGCTCCCTAAAAGTTTAGAAATTAGTTATTTACACTTCATTACGTTGAAAAAACCAAGTTTTTACCTCTAAAAATAGCCAGACAGTGCATTTGTTAATTAAATTTGTTTAAACAATCATTAGTTGTTATTGGATGAATAAATCTGATAATTTTGTGACATTTTCGTATTTTTGGCCGATATAATAGGAAAAACTTGATTTCTTTCAACATAACTACCTACTATGGATAATTGTTTATAAAATTTGTTCATAAAATAACAATTCATTCATTATATTTCATGAATTCAATTAAAAAACGGTTTTTGTCCATAAATTGTTTAAATTCAGTGCGAATGAATTCACGGATCACTGTCAATCCCGATGAATCCATTTTCACTCACTTATTTGTTTATAACAAATTCAATAAATTTTTTAATAATTCCTAAGTTATAAGACAACTTCTGGATGATTTCTTCATTGATTCTAGGTCTTGTGGATTGAATCCAAATATTTTCCGAAAACCGGTACTCTTATTTAAAAAAAAATTCCTTTGTTGTTATTAAATAAAAAAACCTTTTTCAAATTCGTCCCTGACCGATTTATATGGAACTTTATTAGCTTTAATCTAAAGAAAAAACGTTCAAATCGGTTCACAAGCCACTTCCTAATATCAATTTGTCCAGAGCCATTTATTTGCCGCTCGTTACAAAATAAAATTTTTTGGAATTTTCTTATTCAGACCTGCTTATGGACAAAAGAACCCAAGTTCACCCAAACTGAGGTCCGTCAATAGACCGAAGAGTAGTAGAAAAAATTAAGTTCGGTCCGGTCTGACCATACCTAAAAAGTGAGAGAAAAGTTTGCCGAACACTGATCTAGATGGAATAATTCGCATTCCTCACCTCTGATATTAACATCCAAGCCTAGGGTCTCAGCCGCCTGCTCTGCGGCTTTGTAAGGGAACGCTCTGTTGCCATTATCTCGTGATTCTTGACCATCGCTAGGAGAAATTTTTTTCCATTTAGGACAATGTGGGCTGTACTCAGGATAACTCGGTCATAATGAGAGTGAAAATTCAGAAATCCACGCCCGCCTTTACGGTGTGGGATGTACAAATGATACAGATGATATGCTTAAAATTCTTATTCTATAATTTATAGTTACTGAATTTCATCTAATTCTCTTTTCGCGATATCGAAGTTTGAATATATATGCTCTAGCGTTCGACTCGCGAATGGAAAGCCTCCGGAAGTGGGAGCGGATCATGTCAACCCCCGGCAAGTCACATTTGCGGCAAGTGACATTGCGGCATCTCGCATTCGGAAAGATTTGAAATCCACAGTAAAGTGTCAAAAATGCGGAAAGTCACATTTGCGGCAAATCAAATTGCGGTATCTCTCATTCGGAAAAATTTGAAGTCCACAAAAAATTAGCAAAAATTAGTGGTGTGACTTAAATTATTTCTGTGACGAATCACAGCGGCGTCTTCTCCCCTACCAACGTGAGACGTTAGAATGGGTTGTGGATGTGACCTACATTTTTTTTAGAATAATCACATGCGTGTCTTGCCGCATTTCAAATTTTTCCGAATGATGGATGCCGCAATGTGAGTTGCCACAAATGTGACTTGTCGCAATGTTGCCAATTTTTTGTGGACTTCAAATTTTTCCGAATGAAAGATGCTGCAATGTGACTTACCTGGGGTTGGCAAGATTTGAACCACACAGGGCTGGGAGACTCCCAAACCTGGCAAAAACATTCAAATTTTCAACTTTTTCTAGAATTATTTTCATACATTCAAGTATTCTTTAGTATCATGTGCATGATGTGCATCTTTTTTTGTCAAAATATTAATATTAACTGATTTACAGAGCTTTAAAATACATTAAAATCAATTATATTTTACTTTCTTCAAAGTATACATAATTTCAAATATTCATATTTTTTATAATAATCAACGGAATTCAATGTAACTTTTTGTGCGAAAATATTTGACTCTTCAGTTAGAAACAATATCAAAAATCTAACGACTTCATTCACTTTGACTGATCTTTGCACCCTGTTGCAATTGAATAGCCTTCGTAACTTTGACTAGGTAACTGAATCTAGTTATACGAAAAAAGTGATACAATGTGATATTATGAGTTTCATCTCGCAATGATCGGAAAGGTATGCAGAACAGAACTATGCCATTTTCAGCTGTCATCATCCGCCACTGCAATTGAAATTGAATTTGAAAAATACAGCTGACATTGAGCAGGTATTGCCCATGTCATGAAGGAAGGCCCGACTCACACTGGACTGAGAGACACCGATAACTGGACAAAGTTCCATAATGTGCCGGATTCAATAAGAAACTCAGAATTAGCTCAAATTAAAAACTACGCATGTAAGATCAAAGTATTGCAAATACTCCTCACTGAGATTCATTCAAATGTGTACAAATTTTGTAATTCGAGTTCCCATGCTAGATCCGAAAGTTTTAAATAATAACTTTTAACGTCAAATTCTAAATCAGCGGTTGCAAAAAACTCCTTTTACCAAGTTTCTGAGAAATATGTGAAAATTTGAAAACTTTAGCCACCATATTGGATTCATCATTTCGGATTTGTAGCTTTGGACATCAAAATCGAAATCATAGGCCTCAAAACCCCCGCTGTAGCAAGTTTTGAGCAAATCCGTAAAAATTCTGAAATTTTGGCCGCCATATTGGATTTGCCATTTTGAATTTGTAACTTTTGACGTTCAAATCAAATTGAGAGGCATCAGAAAGCCCTCTTCACCTCATTTCATACATATCTGCCAAAATATTGAGTCGGCAGAATATGAATGGAGGGTATCAAGTACTCCATATCCCAGATTGGAGTGAATATGGATTTCCGTACGCGGAAACGGTAATTACCACTAAGCAAAAAGTTGTCACTGCATTTCCCTCCCTTTCCACTCACGAAAAAATAAAAATCCATATCCTGAAAAACTGTATTCCTCTGACTCTGATTCACGCATCGCATTTGCAATTTCCCATCGTATTAAAATGGGGAAAACTGAGTAAAACCTTCAAAACGAGATAAAGTTCTCAAATATAATCGGAATCTGTCAGTCGCTTTTTTAATCATCAATTTTGCGCATGATCATTTTTTTCAGTGTATGAAAAGCTATTTGTCATTGCAAAAATCGTAAGACTTCGATCATATTTGAGAAAGTTATTTCATTTTTATGGTTCAGTTCATGTTGATGTATAAGGTCACCAAAGTTGGCCGCAAATTTGGTCTAGACAGTTCCCGTGTATCAGGTGTCGCACCAGATGTTAAAACATAATTCTACAGGAAGCCCACTGGGAATTGATATCCAGGATCATCATAATTAACACCAAATTTAGTCTCGATGGTTCCCGGGCATCAGGTGTCGGACCAGATATTTAAAATGAAATTCTACAGACAGTCTCCTGAAAAATGATATTTCTTTATTTTGCTTTAACCTCACTTTTACTGCCAGTTTTTTGGAATTCATGTCGGTTGCTTCCATAGAGATTTTGAATGTTATTTCAGGTTAACCATGAAATATTCTGTTTGCGCATTGAATTCTACTATTATCCCAGATAACAATATGCGCGCACGGTGCCACGCACGGTGCAGGCACGAGTGCGGATAGATCGTCACGCGTGTCACGCAGATCACTAAACAGATGTGTCCGCATATGCGTGACATATGCGTCGTTTATTAATATAAATATCAAACATTAAACAAATTGCCAACAATTTAAACTTGATAAGTAATCAGGCTTTGAAAAACTCAAAAGTACTTTATGTTAATTAACATAATAAAGAACATAATGCATCTTATTAAGATTCATCGTCCGCAAAATCTTCGTCGTCAGCCTGTATAGTAAGGGCTCTTCAAAATCCCCCTTTTCAAGCACCTCCTGTGGAAGTCGGTCGATTTCCCTCCTCAGACTTTCTTCTTCTGTGCTTTCAACTTCTAGGTCTGCAAAATCATTCAAAATAATTTTTTTTAAATGTTTGCGGTATCTTTGTTTCGTACAGCGTAAAACCTTCTTCATACCTACTTTAAATTCCTCTATCCCACGGTCCTCGAAAAAAGGAACAGTTTTTGGTTGCCTCTGAAAGTGAAATACAGGATTGTAGGTTGAATTTTCATTTCGAATTTCATTCATTTCAAATAGGTGTACCATATGTTGTTTTCCAAAGTAAATAAGACGACACGAATAAGACCAATTTCACGAAGAAAATTTTTGTACAAAGTTATGAGTATGCATTTGAATTATCAAAATTTGTCATTAAAGTTGACATTTTTTGAACTGGATTTTATGACTCTGATAAAACTTCTCCCACGGTTTTCAGGACGAAAAGAACTATCAGTCTTAGAAAAAAAAGAAAAAGATAAATATCGATTTCATGAATTAAAAATTTATCAATATTATCTAGCTATGAATGTCTATTTCAAAACTTTCAAAAATATGACATTTTAAAGAAAATGAAAACAATTTTTGATAATAAACGTTATAGTTTTCAAAATTCAATTGCTCATCGTTTTAAATGAATACAATAAAGTACATACACGCGCGTTTGATTATGTAAAGAATTATTTCATTTTCAACGTTCTTAGCACAATTAAATTTTAAACCATTTTAAGTATATCACGACTATTTGAAGTAGAAAAAAGAGTTAAAAGAGTTTTAAGATTTAATTTTTTAATTTTTATGGTTGTAAATTGTAATATTTGTAAAATTGTAATTTTGACTTTAAATTTGTTGAATTTCAAATGTTTTAATATTTAAATTTTAAAGATTAGAATTCAGAAGAGTTTAGATTGAATAATTCAATTTATCAATATGTATGGTTGTCACAACCGTACACTTTTTTCCATTCTTTCGATAATTATATAATTTATATAGTCTTTAGCGCTTGTGAGTATTTTAAGGGTCGAACACCACCTCTGATTTTATTTAAACTCAAAAAATCAGATTCAAATAATACTTACGAAACAAGACGTTCGCGACTTTGGTATCGCCTGAATTTCGACTATGTTCCCCGCCGAGCCAAGACAATTTACAAACCAGTTCATCTGTCATTGTTTCCCTCATAGCAAAATTTAAATTTCCTCTTAATTTTGAACCTCCAAGATTTACTAAATGAGTATACTGAAACAAAAGAGGTGCAAACATTAAAAACAAATTTTCAGCAACAATTAATGTAAAATAATGAAAACGAGTTTCAAAAATAAATTAAAAATTTTAATCGTGTTATGAGATTCGCATCAGATACTCATGAAATTTCGACGTTTATCTGTACTTTCTTTGGCGTCCAACTGAAGGAATTCATCTACAGTATGAAGAGGTTAACCAGTAAGTGGTTCGAACAAAGTTTGAGGAAGTTTTTTATTTAGATGCGTTTCGTTCTCCGAATTCTTTTTTTATCGCATGGTTTTGTTCGAAGATTGTTTCTTCTTTTTCCGAAACTAGTTTTAGTTGCTGGATTACTTTTTATTCTGTTCCTTTACTTCCCTATAAATGTTTTGAAAGAAAGTAACTGATCAATTATTCACATCGATGATTGTACATTACTCATTTTGAACATTGGTCCGAAATTCGCACACCTGGTTTTGGATCCATTTTTTATGAAAATTAAATTTCGAAACGTTTGACTTTGAGCCAATTTTTCATTATCCTTAAAATCTATCTACTTTAATTTTCTATTGCTCAGTTAGCCAAAAATAAAGAAAACGTGTACAAATTTTGAACAAAAGTCGAGAAGGAAAGTACTTCTGTAACAATTGTTAGGTTTTCAGTTTTATTATACTCACTGTAATTCTTTTAATACTGACTTATGGATACTGCAATTTTCAATCCTTGAAGATTCTAGAAAAGTTCTCTTTAAAAGATTTTTGTCTTTGTGACCTTCCAAACTTTTTTCATATTAATTAGTAGACGTTAAGATAGGCAGGGTTTCGTCAAAAATAATTGATGAATTATCGCTCAATATACTTGATCCTGTTTTCTTTAATTTTCTCTAGACGAGCTTTTAAAGCATTCAATTTTTGGTCAATATTTGCTGTAGATTTAGTTTTCTTTCGTGGAGGAGCTTCATCAGAAGACGTGGTTAATATTCGTTTAGGAGTCTTTATTTACCTCCCGCTGTTTGAAAATTTTGGTGCTTTCTTCAAACTCTTCTTCTGTTCTGCTGCACTTTTTCCCAAATTTTCCAATATGTTCCTCTCCATTTTTCTCTACGATATCATGAAAAAAAAATTAATTTTTTAAGTAGGAATCTGTTTATTATTTATAAATGTTTTGAATGCATTTTCATCTGATTCTCAATTTTTCATGAATGCAGAATAAAAGGAATTTTTATTGATGAAAAGGATATCTCCCAATTTTATGTACAAAATAATTTTTTTTCAAAGTGTATTTCTAATGAATGATTTTTGCATTTTCAGACAACTCTAAGGGTGACAATAGAGAAACACATATCCATTCGTCTTGAACTACAAGTTCTTCTTCTCCTTCAATGTCGCACTATTTTGGCATCATGTAAATTTTATTCTTCAGACAGTTTAACGAAAGTGATTGTAGTCCGCGAGATAAATTTTTACAATTACACACTTGTACATAGTCTAAAGTGATTCCAACATCGTAGATTGCAGTACTTAATCCAAATTCTTGAAGAATCAATTTAACTTGTCCTTCAATTAGTACAATATTTTTTATATAACAAATTTTGAAGTTTTGAAGTATGCAGCAACTATCCCGTAACGCAATTGCAAACGTTAATTTGCCAATCTCCACCATCTTAAACTGCTGACAAAGATGAGCAGGAGAATCTTCTGAAAGAGTTCCTTCGGCGTGTTTTTGTGACAGACGAATGAGAATATTGTCGTTCAGAGGTCTTAAAATGAAGTCATCCTTTTCAGCGATTCTTTTGTACACTTGTAAAAGCTTCAATCCTGGTTTTCGAATGCATTTTCGCAATTCAGGCATGTTATTTTCGAAACAAAATGCACTAAAAGTTCCATCAGGACCCAAAACTTCGACATCGGCCACTATATGCAACAGTGCGTGTACATCGTACAAAAGGAATTGCTGTCCATAGAGTTGTTCGCATAGAATCACAAAAGTTTCCACAGCCTCTTGACAAAAGGAATACATATCTCTTCGAGTTTCTTCCTAAATGAGAATTTGCATGACACTATGTAAAATCATCAGGTGTCGAAAATGGTCTTTATGAAAAACGTTTTTTACTACTGCCGGTGCAGTGTACAGTAAAAATTGTCTAAATTCGGTTCCTTTAAAGTGCTTATAGAGGCTAAATTCCTGTGGGCGGCGATTGAATTCTGATGGACAGTAAGTTTCAAGTATTAACATTCTGGAATCCAAAATTTGTAACTTCCTTGCATTTAATCTTGCAAATTCAAATTATCCTTCTCCATGTGCTTCTATTATCTTCTTACAGACTCCGAGCCAAACAGAATGCAGGATTTCAAAAGTGACTCGTGTAACCAATTCTAGAAGAGGTGCTAAAAGACTCCTTTCCTTGTAATGATCTTCATCTACAAGATTCCAATAACTTTCACCTATTCTGAGTTTATTAATTATGCCTTGAAAAATCATTGTTCTTTGAAAGACTGGAACTGTATATTGGGAACCTTCTATTTTACATTTCGAACATGCATTTGACGAGGTATGCCCGACATGGTTTAAAGCAAACGCTCTTGCAGGAGCATCAGCAATGAAGCATCGTAAATTTAGAGGAATTTTTTGAGTCTTTATCTCAATTCCTCCTCCTTCAAGTACTTCCGTAATTTCTTGGAGAAATTCTTCATAAAATTCGAAAACATTGAACGGTTTATGCTTACCTTGAAATATTCCTACTATTATAGGCCTTTTATCAAAAATATTACATATACGATATTAATAAGGCCAAAATTGATGCAGGCCCTTATCCACTTTAGCACCATCCGTGCTTAAGTCAATTATTATATTTTCGGGAATCGCATTCTCAGGAAGACTTTCTAATTTCTTTACAAGTGTTTTTTTGAAACCGATATGGAGGTATTCACCTCCTGCAATTTGTCGGACTCTGTTACTTGCAACAATAGTAGGAGCATTTAAAATAGTCATTGAATATTTGGGCAGGAACATTAAATTGAAAGGAAACTGTCGTAAAGTTTTCAGTAATATATTTCCCTGGTTGTGCTTAATATTGGCTGCAAGGAACGCATTTTTTAAGGAAGTACCCTCGCTACGTAGTAAGTCAGTTGAGAGAACGCTTCGACTTGTTATTGACTTACTGAGTCAGTCATAAGTTTGGCAACGTCGCGCTTCTACCCCGCCCTCCTTCCCCGCCCTCCTCCGGGTCCGCATGTAGCAGTCGCAGTCTGCTTGTGATACGCTTCGTATTATACTAGAGCATGTGGAGCGGATGCGACGTTGCCATATCCTCAGTTCGCTGACGTCAGTCATACATTTACGGTATAAATTATATTTTTTCTATTCTAATAGGCTGCCATCTAATATGGTGCCATTGCTTCTCCTTCCAATCTTTCATTTACGTCAACCGTAGATTCGTCAGGCGTAGAATCATCCATATTTTGTTCGATGTGATGCCTATTTTCGCGAACTGTCAGCAAGCGCCTTCGCTTTTGTCTCGTGCTGAGATCACTAAATCTCTAAAAATTTTCAGACATTCTTTTCTCTATATATAAATAAGTGTGCAAATTCCTCGTAATATGGTTGCCAGGTCAAGTCGCCACCCTGAGAATGTAGATTTTACTAGTTGTAATTGTTAAACTTTTGAGAACAAAAATTGTTCTATTTTGAGAGAAAATTTTTTTTTTGACAATTGTTTCTTATTCTGTGCTAAAACACAGCAAAAAAAATCTAACGAAAATTCTACATTTTTTGGAAATTTTAAACTGGATCTTCGAAAACTCATCGAGACTGTTGTTTTCAAGATCAATATACAAATAATACAGTTTTTTACAGAAGTCTACAAATATATTTCCCCTGAACTCATAGTGAAATATTATATAAGATAAAATAGTAAGCACTGTCCTACTTTTCCACATTCCCTTCATTAAACTAATGCTTTCAAATTATTTAACGTTATCATAAAACTGCATTTAATATAATTCTCGTAATAAAATTCTCTCAATAATGAAAAGTAATAAAATAATAGGTCAATCAATTCGATTTAACTCAGAGAATTTTTCATTTCCTCACATCAGCTTTGAGTTATGGTAATTTCCTTACTCTTCAATAAAATCAATTAATATTATGGAAAAATCGATTCGCCGTGATACGAAGAAGTCTACGTTTTGAGACCCTCTGAACTCGAAAAACAGGTTCTCACGAATATGTCTGCCTGTGTGTCTGTGTGTCTATGTATAGATTTTAAGTCTGTTAGCACGATAACTTTCGAAATAAGAGACAGATTGGATTGGCCCTTGGTATACTCTTTTAGTGTCCTAAACTGAAGGTCAAATCCGTCAACCAGCCATTTTGGATGAAAATTCAAAAAGTTAGAGCATTTTCAAAATTTTCGAGACCACTTTGTTTGAGATATAAAAATTATATGTACGGCTATTCGTAGTGCTCAAAAAGTCGAACAATTTATCCTTATGACTTTTTTCGATAAAAAGGAAATTGTGAGAGTTATAGCATTTACAAAATTCAAAAAAAGAAACGAAAATGAAAATTTTAAGCCAAAACAATGCACGATATGAAAAAAGTCAGGAAAAAAAAACGTTTCTTTTTGGAAGCCCTACAAGACTGTCATAACGACTTTCTGAATTATCTTGAAAAATCGAAAATTCGAACTTTGAGCCAAATAACGCGAGATACGAAAGAAAGTTAGGATATCAAAATTGTTGCTTTTACCAATACCTGTAAACTTTCCTCTAAACATTTTTAGTAGGAGGCATAGGTTGCTTTTTAAGTATGGAAAATCGTATTGAAATACTTTGATTTTATTTTTTGAGCCAAATGACTCGAGATAAAAAAAAATAGTCAACAAAGTAGAATTTATGCTTTTAAAAGGTCAAATAAAATTGCTGTTAAACATTTCTTTATAGGACCAATCGTAAATGAAGATAATTTTTTTAATCGTCTTTTTAACTATTTATTTGTATATATT
>JAUMHM010000078.1:40816883-40833056 GCA_032362435.1 Melikaiella ostensackeni | reverse complement strand
GGTCGAGGTATGACTTCCGCTCTTGGCTGAATTATTATGATTATGTTAGAAGAAAAAGGAAAATTTCAAAGTGACAGAGAAATAACATTTACCCTGTCACAATAATTTTCTTAGGACTTTCTAAGTCCTTATTTAAACCTCTATTTATCTTTATAGTATTCAAATACCTCTTTTAATCTTCTCTTACTTTCTTCCCTGGTAGAAGTTTCAGATAGATAGTTTTCTCTGAAACTGTCCAATCGTTTCCATTTCTTTCCGAACCTTTCAGAGATCTGCATCCAATTCTTCCCGGAAATTTCTGACAAAAAAGTAATATAACATTTTAGCAAAAATGCTGCTAATTTCTTTTAAAAATACGTTACAAGCTATTTTTTGATGTGTGAGGACATTAGTTAAAATTTGCTGCCGACATTATTGTTAGAAAATTTTTATTCTAGTTCTTTTTGATTGATAAGCAATCCAACGTACCTGTACATTGCATTTTCAGCGACTTAACATTTTCGTAAAAATGATGTACTATCGTACTGAAAGGAGTCGCATTGAGTCTGGAAAACGCTAAGACAAATAAGATAGAAAAGTATTTCTCTAAAAATTGGTTAGTGAAATATAATTTTGGAACTCAAAGAAAATAAACTATTGTTTACAAAATATACACATTTTATTTCTAATCTTACATCAGAAATCACGTAATTTCTAATATTTATGTATAATTTATAATAATTGTTTATTTTTATTTCATTAGTTGTTCATTATACCCTGTTTGAATTGCGCGCCAACAGCGGCCAATGAGGACCGCTGAGCCAGACAAGCGCTGTAGCTCTACCTGCCAAGTTTGGATTCTCTGAATTCGCAATTTGCTCAGCTGTTTGCAATGCTACGACGCTACGACATGACTGTATCAGTTTTCTCAAAATTCACGTATATTCCAGTCTGTACTGAATTAAAGTAAATGGAATTAATGAAAAAAAATACTGTGATAGGTTTTGATTCAACTGTAAAGTGAATGTAGTGTCCATAAGAAACAAAGAAAAGTGATAAATCAAGTTAGAACATGCTTTGTATTATTCGGAGTGCGATTATTCCTTCAAGTATTTTTGAAAATGCGGCGAGTAAACGAGTATATGTGAGATTCAATCGCGACACAGTCGTGTACGTGGAATGTGGAGCCCATAAAGATGTATGCATTTTTAGGCTAGGGCCAATTTATTGCTCCTTCAAGGGCGCGGCCTACCTACATGGGGATCACTTTATTTTAATTAAAATATTACATGAGCTTTAACATTTTTAATTACTTAAATATTTGTGTGTAGTTGTTATGATTATTTATTGAGATCATTTGAACCACTTGAATTGAAATTTTTACTATCTCTAGAAACCGCACGCTCTGCGGCGCATGAGCATTAGATTAGGAAAGATTTAATGGACTAACGAGACTCTGAATAGGATCTCACCAAGTCCTCTGCTGATTCTAAAAACATGTAGAATTGGAAATTTCCGCATGTTTCGAGAACTCACAGAGGATTTAGATTGCATTAAAATAAATACTCAATTGATTAGGTCAGAGGATTTAGAGGATTAAAAGAGGATCTATATTTCGACTCGGTACTACGAAACCTGGCTATTAAATAACCGGACTGATGCTCTAACAATTTTTAGTTACCAAATTTTTCAATGTAAATGTTATCCCCTTAAATGTTTTCGCCTTTCCGATCCCTTCACCGCTCCATACGAATCTCCCATTGTTTGAGGCAATATTGCAGGTCCTTTTCTGAGAGGTCTTTCATGAGCCGCGCCACTATTTCCTTCAAAGCATCCACCGACTCAAATCTGGTTCCTTTTAGCTCCGACTTGATCTGCGGGAACAAAAAAAATCTCGTCGCAGTGAAGAATCCACGAGCCATTCTTCCATATTTTAGGTCTTTTTTTCTTACATGTTCACGAAGAGTTGTCAAAACCTCTTTATAATACACCTGGTTAACAGTCTGACCTTCAGATACTCATTCAACGTAAACAATTCCTGGGATATCAAAAAAACTACCATCATTGCTTTGAATTTCGACTTGCTCATCCATGCTTTTTTTTGTTTTGGTGAACTTGGACTCTTCCAATGCATGGATTGGCGCTTGGTTTCAGGGTCGTATCGAAAAATCATGATTCGAAGTTATTACATTTTCCAAAAACTTTGGATCATCTTCGATGTTCTCCAGAATGTCAGCACAAACGTTGCTTCAAATTTCCTTGTGCTCAGAAGTGAGCAATTTCGGCACCATCCAGACTTGAGTGTGCTTGGTTGAAAGCTGAACTACTTGGTTAAATAATTATTTTTTTGGTTGAAGATTCATATTTTTAGTTGATAGTCTAAATATTGTGTTGAAAATTCGTTAAATTTTTTGTTGAAAATTAATTTTTTTAATCGGAAATTTAACTAATTTGTTGAAAAGTCGTTTTTTTTTGTTGAGAATTAATTGTTTAACTGAAAATACAACTATCCCATTTTTGGTTGACAATTGATTTTTTGTGGTTGAAAATTCATCTATTTTCTTCAAAATTTCGTGTATTTTGTTCGAAACTCGACTTTTTTGGTGAAATTCAACTATTTTTTATTTCGAATTCAAATTTTATTTGATTGAAGATTCAACTATTTGGTATAAAATTGAACTGCTTGTTCGAAAATTAAATTCTTTGTTGAAAATTCATATTTTTGGTCGAAAATTCAACTCTTTGGTTAAAAAATAAACTATTTTTTTTTAAATTTAACTATTTGGTGGAAAATAACCCTTTTTGTTAGGAAAGACAAACATATTTTTTGTTTAACAATTCAACCGTTTTGTAAATAATTCATCTTTTTGACTTGAAAATTAAACAATTTTGTTGAAAATTGTCTTCTTCGGAAGAAGGTCAATGTTTTTGGTATAAAATTCATTTTCTGAAAGAACTACTTAGTTTCAATTTGAACTTGTTTGTCAACAATTAATTTTTCTTTCGTTGAAGATTCGTCAATGTAGTTGAAAATTTAACTATTATTACTAATAATAATAATAAAATAATAAATTTAAATTTGATATTCCACTTCTGGTTGAAAACTTGTGTTTTTTACTTCGAAATTCAAACATTTGTTTGTAAATTCATGTATTTGTTGAAAATTCGTCTTTTGGTAGAAAACTTATCTTTGTAGGTTAAAAATTCAGCTATTTTGTTCAAAATTCAACTAATTTGTTGAGAGTTTAATTATTTTGTAGAAAATTCAATTAATTTGTTACAATTATCTTTTTTTGTCGAAAATTCAACTTCTTTGATGAAAATTCGACCATTTGGTTGAAAATGCATATTTTTAGGTTTAAAATTCAACTATTTGATTAAAAATTCAACTATTTTGATAAAAATGTATTCATTTTGTTAAAAGTTCAACTGTTTTGTTAAAAATTCGTCGTTTCGGATAAAAAATTCATCTTTTGTGGTAGAAAAGTCATATTTATTGGTATCATATTCATCCTTCTTGAATAGAAATAACTTTTTTGGTGAAAATTCAGTTCTCTTATAAAAAATTCATCGTCTTGAGTTGCTCTGTTAAAAATTCATTTTTTCTTTAAGATTCACCTCTTTGGTTGAAAAATAAATTTTTTATCTGAAAATTTAACTATTGAATTTTTGGTAGAAAAATTATCATTTATAAGTTGAAAATTCAACTATTTGGTACAAAATTAATGTGCTTTGTTGAAAATTTGTCTTTTCGGGTGGATAATTAATCTTGTTTGTTGAAAATTCATCTCCTCGATTGAGGATTCCACCAGTTGGTTAAAAATTCATCTTTTTGGTTGAAATCAACCATTTGGTTACAAATTCATTTATTTTATTTTTTTTTTATTGAAAATTAACTTTCTTAATAAAAATTCATCTTTCCCGATTCAGAAGTCAACTGTTTTCCAAAACATTCGACTTTGTTGTTTGAAAACTTAACTTTTTTGTTGAAAATTAGTCTTTTTTAGGTAGAAAATTGATCTTATTTGTTGAAAATTTAATATTTTTGGTTGAGTATTCCACTTTTTGGTCAAAAATTAATCTTTCCTGAGAAAATTTGACTGTTTGGTTGAAAATTCGTCCTTCTTGATTGAAAATTACCTTTCTTGATGAAAATTCATCTTTTCCGGCTTAAAAGTCAACTGTTTTCTGAAACATTTGACTTTTTCGCTTAAAAACTTAACTATTATGTTGAAAATTAGTATTTTTTTCGTTGAATTTTTTTGATTGACAATTCATTTTGTTGTTGTTGACAATTAATTTTTTAAACTGAAAATATAACTATTCCATTTTCGGTTGAAAACTTATGTTTTTTATTTGAAAATTCAAATATTTGGTTGAAAATTCAAACATTTTGTTGAAAGTTTAATTATTTTGTTGAAAATTCAACTATTTTGTTAAAGTTATCTTTTTCGGTCGTGAATTCAAATTTTTTGTTGAAAATTCGACCATTTGGTTGGGAATGCATCCTTGTGGGTTGAAAATTTGTCTCTTATGCTTGAAAGTTCAACTATTTGGTTGTTAATGCAATTGTTTGGTTGAAAATTAATTTTTTTGGGTCGAAAATTCGTCCTTTTAGATTGAAAATTCATTTTTTATGGTAGAAGAGTCATATTTTTTGGTTGAAAATTCATCATTCTTGATTGAAAATTAACTTTCTCTTTGAAAACTCATCTTTTCCGATTTGAAAGTTAAGTGTTTTCTGACACATTCGTCTTTTTAGCTTGAAAACTCAAATCTCTTGTTCAGAAATCGTCCTTTTAAGTAGAAAATTAAACTTCTCCGTTAAAAAATTCATCTATTTGTTTGTGGATTGAATTATTTTGTAAAAAATTCGTTTTTTTCGTTGAATTCAACTGGTTTACAATTCTTTTTTTTCTTAAAAAGTAATTTCTTTTAACTGAAAGTTTAACTATTCCATTTTTGGTTAAAAAATTATGTTTTTATTTGAAAATTCAACTATTTGGTTGAATATTCAACTATTTTGTTGAAATTAACATTTATGGAAAATTATTTTTTGTCTACCGGCCATAATATTACATTTTTTTTACATTTTTCGGAGAAACCAAAAAGAGTGTGAGGTTGGTTTTGGTTGACTGTTTCCTTTTTCTCTCTCCTTTTTTTTCTTTGTACATTTATTGTATATTTGTCTCTAATGAGCCGGAAAAGCAGGTAGTCTCGGAGTCTAATTTTGATTTGTGAACTTCTTGGGTGTTCCTTTTTCAGTACACAAAAAATTTTGATAGGAAAGTAGATTTCATTTCGATTTTTAAGAAATCTCTTTTGGTATTTTGAACTGTGAAATCTGACATTTTAATATTTTTAATTAACCTTGATTCATTACCGAAGGCATATTGACAACTAACTTCACTAGAAAGGCGAAAAAATGACTGTCCCTTAAATGAATCAAGATTTCGCATAAATCCCGCGGGCGGAAACGGAAGCTGGATGTAATTTATCCTCCATCTCTTCGGTCGCCCCTTAACATTGGAGAGGGTGTGGAGGAGCTATTCGGACATCCGAAGAAGGAGAGAAGAAGTGGGAGCGGGCCCAGAGTACTTTTCTCTATCTGGAGCTTGGGGTCGTGGGCCGATCAGTTATTGTTGCGCACGCGTATAAAGCGCATGTACACGCGCATCGCGCTCTCATGTAAACTGTAAACTATAAATAATAAACTGTAAACAATTTTTTTTTAAATTTCATTCAGTGACTGATTTTTGGAAATTCGAGTTCTGGATTCGATTAAAGTACGAAGTTGGCAGTGAAGGGAAAAAAAGTATACCTAAATTTTATACTGCGTCTAGAAAATCATAATTTGCAAAAAAAAATCGATTAGAGAAATTAAAAGATATGTTGATTATGTAATGATTTTTGGTGCCATCAGGAGGGTGGATAAAATGGATATGAATCTCGTGGATTATAAATATTATTTTTTGATTAGCTTAAGTTAATCAGATCAAGTTAGTCATCAGTAAATTTATAGTAATTGTTTTATAATTAATTGAAGGATTAATAAAGTAAAATTTTGATATCAAGTTAAACTGGTTATATAATTTTATTTAAAAAAACTTGTTTTACTTCCTGATGCAAATTCTTAAGATCTATTTAATGTGAGAGGAGTTAACCAAGAATTGTGCTGATTACAGGAAGCCACAAGATATTATCTCATTTTCATAAAAATTTCACTCTCCCGTGTCTAATAAATCTTCAGCGTTGAACGTGTGATTAGGTGCTGACACAAGAAGCCGTGCTCAAGAGCGATGAAGAAGAAAGGGAGAAAAGACGTTCTTTTGGGAATATGCACTCTTGTAGTGAGTCTGGTAAGTGAAGAGAAGAATTATTTTAAAAACCACATTTTAATTTGAAATAATATTTCTTAGAGCTCGAAATGAAATCTACTTTCTTATAACATTTTTTTATATACTAAAAACAAACACCCGAAAAGTTCACAAATCAGAAATAGAATTCGAAACTACCCACTTTTCTGGCTCATTAGAAACAAATGTACAATAAATGTACAACAAAAATACTCGCATCTATTATTTTGAAGATTTATTAAGATCCAATCTACTCATATTATTCCATTTTTCAAAAAAGAAAAAGATAATAATCCAAAACAATAACACATTTCTTTGAATTGCTAACTTTCTCAAATTTGAATACTATATTTAGATGAAAATAGATATCTTTTAGTAAATTTGGTTAATTATTGGTACCTCAATTAAAAGAAATCTTGATATTATTGGTAGTCAACCCTGCAGTTTGAAACAAATATTTCCTTAATGTCTCTTTCAAAATTTCTTAAAGATTGAAAAGAAAACTACTCTCTGATGAAAATTTTTTATGTACTGAAAAAGAAACACCCAAAAAGTTCACAAATCAAAAATAGACTTCGAAACTACCCACTTTTTCGGCTCATTAGAGACAAATGTACAATAAATGTACAACAAAAAGACTCGTATCTATTATTTTGAAGGTTTATTTAGAACCAATCTATTCAGATTATTCCATTTTTCAAAATAGAAAAAGATAATAATCCAAAACAATAATACATTTTTTTGAATTGCTAACTTCCTCACATTTGTTTACTATATTTAAATAAAAATAGATATCTTTTGGTTTTTCAAAATAGAAAATGCTAAAAATCCAAAACAATAATATAGTCTATAAACTGCTAACTTCTTCAAATTTGTATAATATATTTAATTAAAAATAGATACATTTTGGTAAATTGTGTTAGTCATAAATATCTCAATTAAAAGAAATCTTGATAATATTCATGGACAACCCTGCATTTTGGAATAAATCTTTGCTTAATATCTCTTGAAATTTCTTAAAGATCGAAACGAAATCTACTTTCTTATGAAAATTTTTTGTATACTAAAAGAGAAACACCCAGAAAGTTCACAAATCAAAAATAGACTTCGAAACTACCCACTTGTTCGGTTCAATAGAGGCAAATGTACAATAAATGTACGATAAAAAGGCTCGTACATTTCTATGAATTGCTAACTTCCTGAAATTTGTATAATATATTTATTTAAAAATAAATATTTTTTGGTAAATTGAGTTAATCAATAATACCTCAATTATAAGAAATCATGGTAGTATTCATAGGCTACCCTGCAGATTGGGAAAAGTCATTGCTTAATGTCTTTTTTGAAATTTCTCAAAAATCGAAAAGGAATCTACTTTCATATGAAAATTTTTTGTATGACACCCAAAAGACTCACAAATCAGAAATCGACTTCGAAACTACCCACTTTTTCGACTCATTAGGGATAAATGTACAATAAATGTACAACAAAAAGACTCGTATCTATTATTTTGAAGGTTTATTTAGAACCAATCTATTCAGATTATTCCATTTTTCAAAATAGAAAAAGATAATAATCCAAAACAATAATACATTTTCATAAATCGCTAACTTCATTAAATTTGTATACTATATTTTAATAAAAACAGATACCTTCTGGTAAATTGAATTAATAATTTATACCTTAATTAAGAGAAATATTGCTCGTATTAATAGGCAACCCTGCAAATTGGAACCAATCTTTGCCTTATATCTCTTTTGAAATTTCTGATTGATCGAAAATAAATCTACTTTCTTCTAAAATTTTTTTTTGATTGAAAAAGAAACACCCAAAAAGTTCACAAATCAAAACTAGACTTCGATACTACTTGTTTTACCGGCTCATTAGAGACAAATGTACAATAAATGTACAAACAAAAAAGAAAAAAGAGGGAGCAAAAGGAGAGAGTCAACCAAAACCAACCTCACACTCTTTCTTTTCTCCGTCTTTTTTATATTACTGGGGACCAACATGTTTCGAAGCCAATTTAGACTGCCTCATCAGGGATAATTTATAGGATGACCACAGTTATAAATAATGAAACATATAATAATTTAATTCAAATATTATTGTGAAATAAGAATAAAGAATTTAATATCAAATGTTTTTTGGTCAATTTTTCTATTTCATTATTAATATAAAAAATATTTAAGATCGAAATGAAATGTACTTTCTCATGAAATTTATTTTGTACTAAAATAAAAACACCAGGAAGTTCTCTGCATCTGTGCATGGCAAACTTTTTTAAACAAATTAAAGATAGATTTTGTAATTTATCGGTAGTATCATTTAGAGTTTCTTTGTTTTTTTTATTGTTAAAGTCGAAACATACTTTCTTGTTAATATCAAATATATTTTTTGGAAAAATCCATGATTCTTGCTTTTTATCAATAAATATTTTTTTAATGCATCCTATGTCAGTTTTTTAATAACTGAATACAATTTTTCAATATTTTTCATGGGTCTTCCAATCACAACCATCACATTTCCCCAATTTTTATCAATTTCACTGTAATACATAATACCAAGAATAAAAGAATTAGAATAGATAAAAAAATGAACTTCCTGCGTAGAAAATTCAACAATTGTAAACATACAACATTTGATATTGAATTCTTTATTTTTATTTTCTGGTAATACTTGAATTCAATTAATATAGATTTCAGTATTTAAACTGTAGTTTTCCTATAAATCACCCCTGACGAGAAGGTCTAAATTGGCTTCGAAACATGTTGGTCCCCAGTAGTATAGAAGAGACAGAGAAAATTTAGAGTGAGAGGTTGGTTTTGGTTGACTCTTTCCTTTTTCTCCCCTTTTTTTTCTCTTTGCTATACATTTATTGTACATTTATCTCTAATGAGCCGAAAGAGTGGGTAGTTTCGAAGTCTATTTTTGATTTGTGAGCTTTTTGGGTGTTTCTTTTTTAGTACACAAAAAATTTTTCAGAAACATCAGTTGTTTTCATTTCGATCTTTAAGAAATTTTATTAGAGAGACATTAAGCAAATATTTGTTCCAATCTAGAGGTTGCCTATGTCATGGTTTTTCCAAAAAAGATATTTCATAATAACAGGAAAATATGTTTTCACTTCAACGAAAAAATATAACAAATGAACTTTAAATGAGAATATCGATAAATTTAATAAATATATCTGAAATCTGAAATATATCTCTTCAACTATTTATTTATTTATATTATATGGTGAGCGCAGAAAATCGAGCGCAAAGCGCGAATATTATGATGAGAATGTATTCCTTAAGGACGATGGAGCCTTAAGTAAATAAATTTCCTTTCTCATTTGAAATCAAAAACAAATTTAGTAATTTTTACATGAAGAACATATGACACCGAGCGCGAAGCGCGACGACCGAATCGCGCGCTGTAGGCGCGATCAAACTTGCGAGAAAGTAGATTTCATTTCGATCTTAAAGAAATTCTATCAAGATTTCTTTTAACTGAGGTATTAATGATTAACTCAATTCACCAAAAGGTATCTATTTTTATTTAAATATAGTATAAAAATTTGACGACGTTAGTAATTTAAAGAAATGTGTTATTTTTTCGATTATAAGCTTTTTCTATTTTGAAAAATGGAATAATCTGAATAAATTGTTTCCAAATCAACCCCTAAACACATCACTGGCAAGATAGTTCATAGTTAATTAGAAGAAAAAACGATCTTCTTTTGCCCATAAATGCCGATAAAAAGCATTCGATCATATAAATTGTTTAAACAATACCCAAAAAATATTGGATAATGAATTTGCATCACTAAACAACATGACCAGTTTAATTTGAAGCTAATTAGAATAAAAACGATTTTTTTGCCAGTAAATGTCGATGATCGGCATTTGTTTATATGATTTCTTTAACAAATAAGCATAACATTCTGGAAGACAAATTTTCATTACTAAACATCACTGAAAAGATAGTTTAAGGAAAAACGATCTTTTTTGCCTGTAAATGCCGATAAAAATCATTGGCTCATATAAATTGTTTAAACAATACACACAAAATATTGGATAATGAATTTGCTTCGCTAACCAACGTGATCAATTTAAGTTGAAGACAGCAGACCAAACGATCTTTTTTTGCCAGTAAATGACGATAATAAGCAGTTGTTTATATAATTTGTTTGAAAAAGTTGTAAAAAAATATCGGTTGACTCATTTTCTTTTATGAACATCACTGACAAGATATTTTGTACAGAATGAGAAGAAAAAACGTTTCTTTTTTGCCCATAAATGACAAAAATAGGCATTTATTTATATATTTTGTTTAAAAAATTATAAAATAATATCAACTGATAAAGTTTCATGATCAATTCTCATCTTGATCGTAAAGATAAGCAATTTTAATGCACGAATATACTTTGCAAACGAACAATGCATCATGTTGAGTATTTCTTAAAATAATCTGTTTATAATAATTAACTTTACAAGTCCACAATTTTTTTCTTTCATGCATCCCTGAGTATTAAATACAAGCGATATTGAGCAAAGAACAAATTTTTCTGAGAAGACAAAAAATAAAACCGTGAAAATCGACATTTTTATCTCCCTTTGCATTAAAATAAAAGTTCAAACGAACAAAAATTCAGAAATTAGCTCTCATAATTTGCTTAAAAAATGGAACGCTGATTTTTTCTCAACAAAAAAATCCAAAATCAGTTTCTTACTTTCAAGGGCAAAATAATTTTCAATACAAGTTTAAAATGATAAATAAATTAAATTATATCACGCAATTGTTTATTTCAATATTTCAGCGTGGCCAATAAAACTAACAAAGTAACATCCTTGGTTATTTCCGATTTCAAACCTTGAAAATTAATCTTTTCAGAACTATGCGTTCAAAAGTTTGTAATTTAAATTGGCAACGTAAATATTTTAGAGTTGATAAAAATTAATAATAGATTTTTTTACTGGAAATTTATGAGATTTCGATTCCTTGATATGCCCCTCACAACCTATAGTCATAAGTTGAAACTAAAAATTGTTAGTCCTGCCAGGAAGTTTTTAAAATTTTTGAATATTTTGAAATTTATTCTATGGGTGAAAAAATTGTAAGAATTTTTGTTTATGTACTGTTTTAGGTAGTAAGTGAGAATTTAAAACTAAAAATGATGAAAAAAATTCCTGCTGAATACAGGAATCCCTTTTTAATGAAGAAAAAATGACTTTTGGATTCGGCTAGATAAAAATTGATTTTTAAAGAGTTGAAAAATGTTTTATCTGAAAGATATTTAGTTTAAATTAGAGTAAAATGCCTCCATTTTATATTTTCAAACAAAACTTTTTACTGATAATTTTCGTGAATCTTACCAGTTTTAGTGTTTTTCAAACTGCTATTATCTAGCACAAAAATTTAATTTGAAAAAAAAAATGAAATCCTGGCTTGCTATTCTAATTTAAACTAAATAAGTTTCAGATGAAAAAATTCAATTTTTTGAAAATCAGTGTTAATCTAGCTGAATCCAAAAAAGCCATTTTTTCTTCATAAGAAAAAAATTCCTGTATTCAACATGATTTTTTTTCATCCATTTCAGATTTATATTCTTACTTGCTACCTAAAACCCGACACAAAAATAATTTTCATACCGCTTTTCGAAGCACTAAAACTTTTTGAACAATTTAAAAACAAATTAGTCACTTTCTTTTACTAAGAAGAAAAAATTGGAGGGGTACCGTTTTGGAAAATTGAACTTTAAATTTTTAAGCGCCACCCAGTTTTTGAAATGTTTAAAAATCTTAGAACTTTTTAAAATTGTGTTCAATCGAAATTATAAATATAAATTTTTTAAATTAGAATGATTTTAAACTGAAGATTTAAAAAATTACATTACATTTTTCTTATCGAAATCCTTAATGGTTACAAAATTATAAGTTTAAAAAGTTAAAAATTGAATAACTTCTGTTTAAAGATATGTGAATTAAATAATTTCAAATAAGTACAAATTGAAACATTCTTATTTGACAATGTCAAATCTAAACGTTGGAAATTTCAATTTTAATGAAAGACACTCGAAAAACGAGTGGAAACACAAGAGCTTCAATGTGGACAAAGTAAATGAATAAAGTTGTAGATTATCATAGTTAGGTAATAATAATTGATTGCGCGTATGAAGAATCCCGGTTTAGCCCTATTTAGAATTTTGGCCCCCTGTAGGGGCCTATGTGGGCAATCGATAGGAAAAAACCCACGAGGGCCCCCGCAGGCGGCCCTGCTTGTTGCCCTCATGCCTCAGTAAAATCTAACCTTTTTTTGTGTTATAAATTGTTTTTTGTGTCAATTGGTAATTGTATCTCATCCAGATGTGCAGTTACTCAAAATAAAGATAATTCCAACAAATTTTCATGCGCGTGCGGAAGCGTTTGCCTGAAAAACGTTATACACATTGTGGTAAGTTGGTCGAAAGGAAGGACGCAAGTCTTAGAAGATCCTGGTCATGAGTTCAAGTCCCGGTCGAGGTGCTAATATTTTTATTACTTTTACATGTTTTATACATATTAACAATACACATTTGTTTATTATAATATGCTTTAAAATTATGGGAAGCCAATTAT
This sequence comes from Melikaiella ostensackeni, assembly GCA_032362435.1. Taxonomy (NCBI): domain Eukaryota; kingdom Metazoa; phylum Arthropoda; class Insecta; order Hymenoptera; family Cynipidae; genus Melikaiella; species Melikaiella ostensackeni. The sequence continues at coordinate 40,820,119 of JAUMHM010000078.1, read as the reverse complement.
TAAAGATATTTTAAAAAATGAAAAATTTATCGTCAAGGCAACTGCGAGGGGCCCATGAGGGCTCCTAGAAGACAACCATGAGGGAAGCCCATGTTAGAGCCTTATGGATTAGCATGTCGTTTCCAGGAAGGGCCACGCCTAGATTGCCCTCATGGGCCCCTCATGGCCTGTGGGCAATCTATGAGGGCCCCTGCGGGGGCCCACTGCATTTTTCCACACAGGTCATAGAAAATAACATTGGTTTTATACTCAATATTAATTTGCAGCTATTTCAGTGAATAATAAAAGGCCGCAATTCTTTGTTGAAGTCCATATAGGTGGTTATAAATCATTTATGATACATCAGTCTGAATAATGAGTGATAAATAATAATCATGCACACGCTTCAATTATTAGAGACGTCTTGAAGGTTTCATTGAATTAAAATTATTCTCACGTAGCTTTTCTTTTCGGTCGATGATCCCAGTGACACTGTACTTTTCTTTGAATTATTGATGTGCATTATCATTATTTATTAATGTCGTAATTTGTGTTTGAAAACTGGATCATATACTGTTTCTATGAATAATTTTTTTTCAAAAATAGACTCAGGGTGGCCACTGACCGGAAAAACCGGTAATTGGCCTGGAATTTCGAGCAACGGGGAAAATTCAGAAAATAACCGGAATTTTTTTGAAAAACCGGGAATTTTTTCTATTTTCTGTTTTTAAGAATTAGAGTCCAAGTGGTACACTCAAATTTCGCTCTAATTACTACAAAAGCATGAAATTTGATGTGTGGGGTCCTTCTTGCACTAGAAAACTTTTTAAGAAACTTTTTTAAAAAACTTTCCAATATTTTTTATGTATTGTTTGAACGAATTATAAGAACAAATTCCGATACTGAAAAAACATCGTTTTTTTCTGCTAATCGTATTCAAATTATGTAGGCTATGATGTTTAGTGGTGGAAACTTATCATCTGATATTATTTGTTAATATCTCAAATTAATTATATTACGGCCAATATAATTTGAATACGATTAGCAATAAAAACGATGTTTTTTCGGTGAATGCCGATAATCGGCATTTGTTTATATGATTTCTTTAAAAAAAAAATAAAATATTGAAGAACAAATTTTTCATTACTACACATCACTGGCAAGATAGTTTATAGACAATTAGAATAAAAAATGATTTTTTTTGCCCATAAATGCCAATAAAAAGCATTCGCTCATATAAATTGTTTAAAAAATACATAAAACATATTCGATAACGAATTTGCATCAGTAAACATCATGTCCAGTTTAATTTGAATCCACTTAGCAGAAGGACGATCCTTTCTTGCCAGTGAATGTCGATAATAATCATTTGTTTAAAAAATTAATCATAAAATATCATGAAATATTAAATGTAAAATATCATGAAAATATGAATGACCAATTTTCATTATTACACATCACTGGTAAGATAGTTTGTAGACAATTAAAAGAAAAAAACGATATTTTTTGCCTGTAAATGTCGATAAGAATCATTTGCTCATATAAATTGTTCAAAAAATACGAAAAAATATTGGATGATGAATTTGTATCACTAAACAACATGTTTAATTTAATTCGAAGACAATTGGTGGAAAAATTGATCTTTTTTAACAATAAATGCCGATAATAAGCATTTGTTTATATAATTCTTTGAAAAAAATTATTAACAAATATCGGTTGACAAAATTTCTTAGATGAACATCACTGATGAGGTAGTTTGTACAGAATAAGAAGAAAAAACTATCCTTCTTACTCATAAATGACGACAATAGACATTTATTCATATAATTTGTTAAAAAAATTATTTAAAAATAACGGATGTAAATTATCATGATCAAGACTCATCTTGAATGTAAAGGTAAGCAATTTTAATGCACAAGTATACTTTGCAGAATAACAATCCATCATGTTGACTATTTGCTAAAATAATTTGTTTATAATAATTAAGTTAACAAGTCAAAAATTTTTTTTTCTTTTATGCATCCCTGCGCATTCGATACAAGCGATATTGAGCAGAGAAAAAATTTTTTCAAGAAGATAAAAAATAAGAACGTGAAAATCAACATTTTTTTCTCTCTTTGTATTAACATAAAAGTTTAAATAAACAAAAATTCATAAATCGGCTCTCATAATTCTTCAAAAATTGAACGCTGCATTTTTCTAAATAAAAAAACTCAAAATCAGTTCCTTGTGGTCAAGTGCAAAATAATTTTTTAGAAAGAAAAAAAAAACAGAAAAAGAAAGTTTAGACATAAAACTTTAAATTTAAAAAGGAAAAAAACTTTTTCTTTGGGTTCCAACCATTTTTTAACATTCTTTTTTCGAAAAAAGAATTGTGGCAAACTTTTTTTGAAATGTTGTATTTTTTCAACAAATCAAGATATTTTACTTTTCTATCATGATTTAAGAAATTTTATATTATTTCGAAATCCATAAAAAAATTGAAAAAATTTTGAAAATTAACAAAATGGTGGCGATTTTTCTGAAAATCAAAAATTTATATTTTCATCTAAAAATATGCAAGGTAATAAAAAAATTCACGAAACAAAGTTGTTTCTCTTCAAAAGGCCTACAAAAAGTTTCTTACCACTTTTTGATATTTTGCAAAAAAAAGTTTTTCGTTGTTCCAAAAGACAATTTTCGACAATTTTGCAAAAAGAAAGTGGAAATGATTCACTGAAGTATCATGAAACATGATATCTCACACGTATTTAAAGAGACAGAAAGCAAATATAGTATTCTTTTTTTTTGAATGCATATGTAGGCATATATTTCGGAAAAAGAAAAGAAAATTTTGAAAAGTGGTGCAGGAGCTTTTTGTAGTTATTTTAAAGAGGAACGACTTTGCTACGTAATTTTTTTTCTTATCTCGCGTATTTTTCGAAGAATGTGAGAATTTTTTATTTTCAGAAAAATCGACACCATTTTGTTAATTTTTAAGATTTTTCGAATTTTCCCGCATGGACTTCATGTGTTGGTGGTTTGCTCAAATACTAAAGTTTAGATTTCATCTCATTTTATGGTTTTCAGTTTAGATTTTTGTAAAGATTTTTTGATCGTGATTTAGAAAAAATAGAAAAAAAAGACGAGAGAAAAAAAGGAAGAGGATTTGAAGGTTGCCTTCTTTTTCTTTCCTCTTTCATTATTATTATTATTTTAAATTATATCTCAGACTTAAGATGGTTACAGCCCAATATGTCGAAGGCACTTTTTGAGTT
>JAUMHM010000078.1:40794427-40814133 GCA_032362435.1 Melikaiella ostensackeni | reverse complement strand
AGAATACAAGCTAAAAATTAGACCTGCTGGCGCCATCTCTAGGTCAGGCCGGAAACTTTTCACCCCACCCTCGTATATCTTCTTTATTTGTTGAGCTTTCATTAAACTCTTAGGTAACAGTCGGTTCGACATTTTATATTTTACAGGAAACTAGCAAAATCGTCCGAGCGTACTGAAAACAAAAAGAAATCCAAATTGATAAAAATATATGTAGAAGTGAATTTATAATAACTATTCTCAACTGAGAGGTCGGATTCTATAACCGCCTATAAATTTTTCTTGCTGAACTGCATCGGCGCCGGGATACTTTTCAAACAAGTTTCGAATCTTAACTTTAAATGTACGTATTTTCAAAAGAAATTTATTTGCACATCTTTTTTCTCTTAACAAAAAAGTTATAGTTTTCGTCATCTTCGAAGTAAACCTGAAACCCCCATTTTTTGTAAAACAATTTTTTTTGTCTTTTTTTACTTCCATTTGCCGTAATTCAGCCAATTTTCGGAATTTTTCGATGAAATTCACAGGGAGTATTCTCTATAATGTTCTACGATAGGTAGAGTAAATAACCTATCAACATTTTTGTGTGAGCAAAAGTTATAAATTTTTACCTGAGATATTGCATTAATCATATCTTCAAGCTGTACACTCAACTGATAGATACTGTAATATCTACAGGTTTTTCCGTAACGCCTACGAACCATCAATACCAGCAATATACTGATATAATCAATCTATAAAATCTGTAAATATTACAAATGATTCTCATCACCATTACAGAGAACACTTGCAGAAATTTTATAGTAAACAGTACATATGAGGAAGTTAAATTGACTTATACCCTTATACCCTTATTATCATTTATACCCTTATTGCTATCTTTTTTACTGTAAACAAATACATAAATCCTTAATATAGAAATTTCAGTAAATTTAGAGGATATATTTTTCACCGTGCAATCATTTGAAATCTGTCAATTTAAAATTCCCCAAACTTTAAATGAGTTGTGGTAATTTAAATTCACATGATAGTGGTCTAATGCAATGAATGAAGTTATATATTACGATCTCTTAATGATGAAGGTTATGAGTAAAATTGAAACTGAACATAAAACACGTACAGAAGTGCGTATACATCAGATTATACCGGTGATTAAGTTCAGTGCTAAGGTATCGTGCGCTGGTTCATATAATTTGAGCACTTTTCCTTATGCAGTTTATGGTTTGATACCGAAATTAATAATTCTGCATAATTCTGCATATGCACGTGCTTTGCACGCCGGTAGGAAATACCCTCACACACATCGTAACGCAATATACCGGTTCGGATTCTCGGGGTAATTACCTACCTTGAAACTTCCGTACTACAAGAGAATATTGTGCACACATACACATGCCCTTGTTGTTCATGCGTACCACACACTGACTTTTATTATTGCCTCTCTTTTAATTAGATCGTTCAACTACTCTATTCTTGCACCCTTCCTTATTCTTCCTGGATGAACTTTGCATCCAACAAACCTTCGTTTTTTCTTAAAAATGTAAAAAATATAAACTCAAGGAAAGTCATCTTATATAACTGAAATTGCAAAAAAGCCTTTAAACGAGAAATGTATGTTTCCAAAAGTTAGTGTTTTGAAGGCTTTTTGTTTAATTTCAGTTGCATAAGGTGACTTTGAGTTTATGTTTTGATTTTTTTTTTTAAATTTACGAAACAGAGACATAAAGTCATAGACTTTGCTTCCGTTCAGTTGAGGTTCGGTATTTGGTCAATTCTACAAATCTTCTTTTAACTTAGAAGATTAAAACAAAAGTTAAGAAAAAATGTTTTCAATATACTAATACCGTAAGACGAGGCTAAGGGGGACATTTTTTAAAGGTTTTTCTCAATATATTACCGAAAGGAATGCATCTGTTTATTAAATTTGTTTAAACAATACATAACAATTATCTTACTGCAAATTGTCAAAGCAAAGGACCATTTCTGAGATGGTTGTAGTTGATTCTGTTGGAAAAACGACATTTCTTTATTGAAAGATGTTCAAATAATTGATTTGTTAACTAAATTTGTTTAAACAATAGACAATTGTTGCTTATGTATAAATTATAACAGCAAGACACATTAGTAGCCTGCTAGTTATTGATTCTACTTAGAAAACTGAACGTATCTTCTCGAAAATGGCCAAATAATGCATTTTTTATTAAATTTTTTAAAACAATACACGATTGTTGTGGCCTTCTCAAACTATCACAGCAAAAGGTCATTGGTGAAATATTTGTAGGTAATTCTGCTGGCAAAGCTAAATCTATCTAATTAAAAATGCCTTAATTTCGTATTTGTTTATCAAATTGTTATAAACAATCAGGAATTGATGTTTAACATCTTCTTATTTTATGTCAACATTATTTTATTTCCATTTTCTCCTGAAAATATTGGTTTTATGCTTTCAAATGTGGTGAATAAAGAAGATATAACTTTGTTCACTAATTTGCTTATAACAATTTAAATTTTGGTTTTAATAAATTAATACTGGTTGACATCATTTTTAATGAGTTTTTGTCTGGACGTGAACCATTTTTGGTAAAATAAAAAAAGATTTGACCAAATGGTAGTCTTGAAAAGTCCAAAAAATTTTTTTTTTTTTCAAATGAAAAATTTTTGAGAAAATTTTTCAAGAATTTCCTTCAATGTAACGACGCGGAATTTAATATACTTCAATTGAAAAAAAAGTTCAAATCGGAAAATAGTTTAGTCTGAAAATTGATTTTTGAGTTTTGAAAATTGATTTTGATTTCATTGATCGATTTATCAACGTTGATCCCAAATAACAGGCAGTAATGATCACTCTGAAGTTAAAATCAACTCAATCGTGAAAATAGTCATTTTTCCCATATTTCAAGATATTTTTATCTGCTCTGTACATATGTGTATATTAAAATTTTATTTTCCTCAAAAGTCATCAACGAAACTATAACAAACACCCTTTCAAATAAATTTTGACATTTGTTTCACAGAAAACAGTCGAAAAAGTTTTAGATTTTTATCCAGAAAAAAAGAAATAAAATTATAAAATATGAAATCTTAAGTGGCCCGTGTTTCCCAACGTGTACGGGTTTGTCCTGTTTTATGATACTTTAGTTTTAACATTTAAAAATTTGTCCCTGGTCCGGAAAGATTTTAATCCCTTTGAAATACGAAGAGATTAAAAGGTTCCATTAAAGCGTAAGAAATTTTTATAGATTTGAAGGGGTTAAAAATATTGGAGAGTTTTCCAGCGATTTCAGAGGATTCAAACCGAATTTAGGGACTTTTAATAGATTTCAGTGAATTTTAACAGATTTTAAAGATTTCAAGGAATTTCAAAGCTTTTAGAGTATTTTCAAATATTTTGAGGGACTTCAGGGGGCTTCATCAGATTTTTTGGGAAATTACGGGACTTCAGAGGATTCCAAAGATTTTATAATTTTTAAAGGAATTTTGAAAGATATTATACATTTCAAGATATTTTACGGGACATTCGAAAGATTTCCAGTAATTCCAACGGATTTCTAGAGAACTTTAGGGAATAAAATGGAATGAAAGGGATTTCTAGGCATTCCTAATAAATTCCACGGTTTTCAGGGATTTCAGAGATTTCAAGGGATATAACCATATTTGAGAGATTCATAGGATTTCAAAAGAAATGATAAAATTTTAAGGGATTTCAAGATTCCAATGAATTCAAGAATATTGACGAGTTTTTTAGGAATTTCTAGAGATTCAGAGATTTTAGGCGTTCTTAAAGGATTTCAACGGATTTAAAAGATTTTAGGAGATTTTAAAAGATTCGAAAGGATTTGACGCGATTTTATGGAAGCTGCGTATTGTATACCAGATTTCAAAAATAGTTAACTTCATTATTTGATATTTCAAAAATTGCATGACATTGTTTTGCTACCATTTTTCGGAATTTATGCTACTATTGACACAGTTTCAAGTTTCCGAAATAAGTATATAAGAAATAATGTATCTAATGATACATTTTGATTTTTGATTACACTAAATATCATTGACAACATAATTTGCGGAGAATTGCGAGATAAAAACAATTTCTTTCTGCCTATAAGTGTCTATAGTACGAATTTTTAAAATAAAATTTGTTTATAAGATTAGCAAGGAATATCGGAAAAACAAGAAATTTAAACGCAGAAATTTATTTTGAAAACAAAAATTCATAATTTAATTTAAAAAATCATTAATGTTGATTATTGAGCGATACTGAACTTAGTGAGTATAGGAAAAATTGTTACAAGGAGATACAAAAAATGAAACAATCGACATTTTTCGCTATTTGCAATAACATAAAAGTTTGAACATACAAAAGTTCAAAACTTTGACCTCACAGACCCCTTTGAAATTGAATGAAGAGTTTTTCTAAAACAAAAATCTAAAATCGGTCGAGAACTGACTTCTGCAAGTTATTTTGAACCTTGTTTATTTTATTTCGTCCCACTGTACTGTGGGGCATCCCTAGGCATTTGCCTATCTTTCCCTTATGCGTAAACCGGCACTGACTATTCGACTTAAAAATTTTTTTCATAATCATAATTTTTTGAAATACTCTCAAAGCATGAAAGCTTTTTTATTTTTGTAAAATTTCACTCTGGTAGTTTTACCTTTTTATACTTGTTTCCACAATTTATACTAATCATGTAAAAAAAGGTAATAATTTTTCGTAAAGATAGAAATGAAATTTACTAACTTATGAAAATTTTTTGTGTACTGATAAAGGAACACCAAAAAAGTTCACAAATCATATTGATTGCGTATATGTGCATGACAGCCTTTTTTAACAAAATTCAAATAGATTTATTGAATGTGAGATTGGTTTTGGTTGACTCTTTTCTTTTACTCCCACTTCTTTTTTGTTTGTACATTTATTGTACATTTTTCTCTAATGAGCCGGAAAAGCGGATAGTCTCGAAGTCTATTTTTGATTTGTGAATTTTTTAGGTGTTCCTTTTTCAGTACACAAAAAATTTTCATAGAAAAGTAGATTTCATTTCAATCTTTCAGAAATTTTAAAAGAGAAACATTAAGCAGGGATTTGTTCCCATCTGTAGGGTTGCCTATGAATACTTAAGATTTCTTTCAATTGAGATGTTAATGGTTAACTCAAGTTACCGAAAAATATCTATTTTACTTAAATATAGTTAACAAATTTGAGGAAGTTGGCAATTTTTTATAAATGTGTCATTAGTTTGGATTATTACCTCTTTCTTTTTTGAAAAATGAAGTAATCTGAATAGATTGGTTCTAAATCAGCCCACAGTTAATAATTTGATACATACAAAAGTTTAATGGCATAATTATACATAGAAATTAGGGGAAGCTCTCAACCTGCAACACAACTGCGATCCTTCAAACTGAAACCGATTCTCGATAATTTATTCCTCGCATGTGACTAAAGACCATAATTATACTTATTCTAAAGAAAAAGAGGAAGCTAAAACAAAACTATCATTCAAATGATTCTTCTTGATGACGAAAGTAGTACTATGAAAGTTCCACGTGCATACAAAAGGAGGACAAAGTGTTTATCATAACATTTATTACCGTACGAAAAGTAATTATTGATGAGACTGATTTCTCTTCCTGATGTGCAAATCTTAAACAATTAGTTCTTAGAAAAGAAGACTGACACACAAATATTCAGGACGTCCGATATCGCAATTATGATTTTCTCCATATAATTTACACACAAAAAAATTTCCTTATTTTGTAATACTTCAATTTGAACATTTTATACTTATCCTCCGTTTAAGAACATGAAACTTCTACTTCAAATTACTGATGCACTTTGCGTATAGTTACTAGTTAAGTACGCAGTAGAAATTTTTGCATTGAAGTACCATGCAAAAAAAAATGGTAAGAGAGAACTAATTGTGATGGAGAGAAGAAAAGATGGAAAAGGGAATGAGGAGTACATTCCCTTCCGCTTTTTATTTCAAGCAACCAGTCTGAAAATGAATTCCAAATACAACTCTCAGTTCTGTTAGGAAAAATTTGCACTTGCAGATGCAAGATAACGAGCAAGCGTAAGAAGTTACGCTTTACTACCATACATCAATGTCAATAACTTGGAAAATATTCCATTTATAATATAGATTGATGAGAATATTTTTCATCACCTGCTTTGAAAAAATACATTTAACTTAATGATTTCAAATTAAAATGTTTGAAAATTTGCAATTTTGATTAGATTATATAGATATGCTAGGGGTTAAGAATTAAAAATTATTATGATTTACACCTGAATTAAAGAACTCTCAAAATTGAAAAGACTTGAAGTCTTTTCAATTTTTAGAGTTCTACAACTGGATTTATTTAATTTGTTTGAAATAAATAAAGATGTCTATTTTTTTGAATATAATATACAAATTTGAGGAAGTAGGCAATTTATAGAACTGTGTTATTATTCTGCATGATTACCTTTTTCTATTTTCAAAAATGGAATAATCTGAATGGACTCAGAGGGAGATGCCATTGAGTACTTTATTGTAATTTTTAAATAGGTTTTTTATGTTGAATTTTTTCTAATCTCATGATTTTTACAGATGTTCTTGGTCTTAAAACTATTTAGTACATTTTTCAGTCTACTTTATATATTTTTTTCAAATATACTGTTGATATAGTTAAAATTTCATCCTGATAATTATTATAAATAAAATAAGTTTGCCAGAAGAATGTACATAAATTGAGGTATAATAACACAAGCCGACAAAAATTAACATTTTCTCGTACTCAAAGTTTGGACTAGGTGACCCCGAAGGACTTTGATGTCCTAAAACCAAATCCATTGAATCCGAATTTGAGCTTAAATTTGCAAAATTTATGATGGCGGATCCAATATGGTGGATTAAAACTTTGAGAAAATTTTCAATTTGTACAAAACTTGGTTTCTTAAAGTTTTTGAGATTTCGGAATCCGACTTTGAGCTCAGATTAGCAAAATTGAAGATGGCGGATCCAGCATGGTGGACCAAAACTTTGAGAAATTCCTCAATTTGTACAAGACTTAGTTTCTTGAAGTTTTTGAGATTTCTGAATCTGATTTTGAGCTCAGATTTGCAACATTCGAGGTGGCCGATCCAATATAGCGGAACAAAGTTTTAAGATATACGGATTAAACAACTCAGAAAACTTGTAATCGATAAAAATATAGCTCTGAAAAGAACTGATTAAATGCATTAAAAAAAAACTCTCAATGAAATATATTAAACACATATTTTAGTATTTTTAAGCAACAACTATTCATCTACTGAGGACACCAGTCAATCAAGCATACGAAAACCGTGAGACGGATGAAATCTGAGTGAAACATTTTTCTGTTTTGCATTGGGGCTGAATGCTATGATACAGAACGGATCCAATATGGCGGAACAAAATTTTAATATTCCTTTTTTTGTAGAAACAATATCGTTTTTCATCAAAAGATCTTTCCAGTGATTTGCGGCTGTTTTTACTAGAGTGGTTGTTCCTCTTTGAAGGCCAGCAGTAATCAGCCATCATTGCCGTATTCCATCTACCCCGGAAGTGATTTTCCTTTTGATTCATGTCTTGGTGAAAACGTTCACCCATCTCTTCACTGAATTCTCCAAGATTGTCTAAAAAGTAATCCAAATCGGCAAATAAAAAGTGTACTTTACAACTCATCAAGCATCCCAATACCTTCAAATTGTTTAGCATAGATACAATTTTTCAATATTTAGGGTTCCTATTGTTACCTAAAAAGTTTTCAGTTACGTCTTTGAAACTTATCCACGTTTTTTTCCTTAGTCGCCATTGTTTTATCAAAATTTTCATCTTTCATTTAAGCCCTTATGTCAGGAACGACAAATATTCCTTCCTTTACCTTGGCATCAGATAACTTGGGAAATTTTCAATGTAAGTATTTTAAACATTGGCCGTTCACATCAAATGCCTTGACAAATTGCTTCATTGAGCCAAGTTTTATATGAAGTGGCGGCAACAATATTTTTTCGAATCAACAAGGTTAGCATTTATAATATTATTTGATCCAATTGCTCATTCAGTTCTAGGTTGCAAACCTTGTTTTGTCCAGTGCTCATGTCGTGCACGAATGTCCCATTCGCAAAGGAAACAGGGATGTTTTGTGAATCATGATGACTGACCTAATAGTATATTTATCATTTTAAGATCACCACAAATAAGCCAATGATGCTCATAGTACTTCATCTCATCAGAAGAAGTTTTATACTTTCATGTGATTCTTTTAACATGGTAGAATGAGCAAGCGGAACAGTGGCATATTCATTGCTACTATGAAGTGGGACAGCTTTAAGACTGATCTTAGAAGAATCAATAAAAAGCCGAAAATTTGTTGGATTGTATGTCCCAGGGATAAATTAATTGATTATTTCTCGAGCATTATAACAAAATAGAAGGAATTCTTCCTTCGATAAATATTTTTGAAATACTACTCTCTTTCGAAATCTGGAGACTTTAGTTCCAGGAGACAGCATATTCCTCTCTTTTATCCTCGATGCTAGTAATTCAACTGAGTACTTTGGAAGATCTAAGTCACGCATAAGATCATTTAGACTATTTCGATCAAACAGTATAGGTTCAAGATCAAGAGAATCAGAAGAATCTTCAAAATAACTTCAAAATCAAAGTTTTCAAACGTTATGTCATCAATATCTGCAATCTCGACTGCATTTTCATTGAAGCACGAGTTCCGAACTCAGCTGGACTCATTGAGCTTACACTTGGATAAGCCATTCTATTTTTAAACCTTTCATTATATCCAGTAATTTCACAAGCACAGAAATAGCAGTCATCAATCAATCAATTTTAATTAGATGATATAGGTGTCATAGAGGCCAAGAACTGGAAATTATTTTGATGTACACCTGAATTCAAGAATTCTAAAAATTCAAAAGACTTCAAAGAAATTCAAAATAATACAAGGAATTGAAAATAATTGAAACGAATATAAAAGAATTTGAAGGAATTCAAAAGGATACAAGTAATTTAAAAGAATTCAACCTTTTAATTTAAATATTTTGAAGATTATTTAATCGAAATTTGTGTAATTTTGAATTGTTTTAATTTAAGATTATTGTCGCATTTTTTGAGAATTACATTTAAAAATGTTTCCGTCACCTTTAATTTGGAGTTTTTGAATATTTCTATGTAAGTTGAAATCATTCAACTTTTTTCGCAAGTTTAAAGCTTGAAAATTTCAACAATTAAGGTTTTAAATTATTTATATTTTGAGCGATTCAACTAGAAAAGTGTAAATCTTCAAATTTCAATTCGTAAATTTCGAACTTTTTGATTCTTAAATTCCTTATTTTCGAAGAGCTTAAAGTTATGCTTTACTGCCATATATCAATGTCAATAACTTGGAAAATATTCCATTTATAACATACATTGATGAGAGCATTTTATATCACCTGCTCTAAAAAAAATCACCTAATAAGTTCTTGTTAAAATGTTTAAAAATGTGCAATTTCAATTAGGTGATATACAGGTATGGTAGGTGTCCTAGAGGCTAAGAAATGGAAATTATTCTGATGTACACCTGAATTCAAGAATTCTAAAAATTCAAAAGATTTCAAAGGAATTCAAAATAATCTAAACAATTGAAAATAATTTAAGCGAATTCAAAAGAATTCAAGTAATTCAAAAGAATTCAGAACTAGTTCGTGGTTCCGTTGGAATGACTTCAACCCAAAGATGCGAACACCAAGAATGTTCATCTCGATTTTGTGCCTGGAATGTCTCACAACTATTTTTTGATAAAAAATATCGTCTTCGCAGAAGGCGTTTTTGAAAAAATTCATTTCTGATTTGAAAAAATCAGAATACCCAGTTTTCCTCGAAAACGAAGCGATATATGAAAAAAAGTTACATAGCAAAATTGTTCTTGGAAAAATTTCTACAAAGAGACTTGCTTAATAATTTTCAATCTTACTTCATTTTCCTGCAAAACTTGATTTTTCTATTTCATTATAAAGTTCTTTTTTTTCCAATTTCTGGTTCTCGATATAATTATTTTATGTATAGAAAAGTTAGGAATGTACTCATATCCACAAGTTTTCTGAGACGACAATCATTTTATCACAAGCTGATAATATTTTTAAATGAAAAAACATCTTCAGACAATTCAAATGATAATATTTATTTATTTCTCTGATATAAAACAGCGGAAAACGAATTTTCACCTTTTGAAATGAAGAAAGCCAGTTTGTTCGAGAAAAACGGGGTATTTCCATTCTTTGAAATGAAAAATGGCTCCAGCTATTATTTTTTTTAATCAAAAAATAGTTGTTAGATATCCCAGATACAAAATCAAGAGAAGCATTTTTAGTGTCCGCACCCTTAGGTTGAAGTCAATTCAACGGAACCATGAGATGTATACATTAATTAAGTAGTGGTTATTTCATTAACCTCTCGTAGAGGCCCGAGGGATTAATCACTAGCAATTATTTTAATGCATACCAGAATTCAAAAAATAAAAAAATTCGAAAGACTTTATGGGAATTCAAAATAATTTAAAAGAGTACAACTGAATTTATTCAATCTATTCAAAAGAATGCTAAAGGAGTCAAGGAAATCCAAACGAATTTGAGGAAATTCAAAAGATTTCAAGGGAATTGAAATGACCTCAAGGGAATTTAAAAGAATCAAATAATTCTCATTTTGATGTATACCTTAATTCAAGAATTCGAAAAATTCAAGAGATTTTATGGGAATTCAAAATAATTTAAAGGATTACAACTGAATTTATCTAATTTATTCTAAAGAATGCTAAGGGATTCAAGGGAATTCAAAAGAATTCAAAGAAACTCAACTAATTTTGAGGAAATTAAAACAAAATTCAAGGGAATTCAACTGAATTTCAGGAAATTCAAAAAGAATTCAAGGGAATTTAAAAGACCTCAAAGGAATTTTAAAAAAACAAATAATTCGAAAGAGTTGAGAACCAGATTCAGGCACACATTAATTCAGTAATGGTTATTTGATTAACCGCTTGTAAAGGTTCGAAGGATTAATCACTAGCAATTATTTTGACTGGAATTCAAAATAGTTTAAAAGAGTACAACTGAATGTATTAAATTTGATCCGAAGAATGCTAGAGGATTCAAGGAAATTCAAATGAATTTAAGGGAATTCAAAAGAATTCAAAGGAATTCAACTGAATTTAAGGACACTTAGAAGAATTCAAGGGAATTAAATTCAATTTAAGGAAATTCAAGAGATTTCAAAGGAATTTAAAAGACCTTATAGGAATTTAGAAGAATGCAAATAATTCAAAAGAGTTTAGAACCAGATTTAGGCACACATTAATTTAGTAGTGGTTATTTGATTAACCGCTCGTGGAGGTCCGAGGGATTAATCACTAGCAATTATTTTAATGTATACCAGGATTAAAGAATTCGAAACATTCAAAAGTCTTTATGGGAATTCAAAATAATTCAAAAGAATACAACTGAATTTATTTGATTCATTTAAAACAATGCTTAAGAATTCAAGGGAATTCAAATGCATTTAAGGGAATTCAAAAGAATTCAAAGGAAATCAACTGAATTTGAGGAAATTCAAAAGAATTCAAGGAAATTCAGAAGAATTCAAGAGAATGCAGAAGATCTCAAAGGAATTTCAAAGAATCAAATAATTCAAAAGAATTTAGATTTAGATTTAGGCACACATTAATTCAGAAGTGATTATTTGATTAATCACTCGTAGAAGTCTGAGGGATTGATCACTAGCAATTATTTTGATGTATGCCAGAATTAAAAAATTTTAAAAGTTCAAAAGAATTTATGGGAATTCAAAAAAATTTAAAAGAATACAACTGAATTTATTAAATTTATTCAAAGAACGCTAAATGTTTCGACGGAATTCAAGCGAATTAAAGGGAATTCAACTAAATTTAAGGACATTCAGAAGAATTCAAGGGAATTCAACTCAATTTAAGAAAATTAAGGAGAATTCAAGGGAATTTAAAAGACCTCAAAGGAATTCAAAAGAATACAAATAATTCAGAACTTCAGAATAATTCAGAATAATTCAGAAACAGAATTCAGAACCAGATTCAGACACATATTAATTCAGTAGTGGTTATTTGATCAACCGCTCGTAGAGGTCCGAGGGATTAATCACTAGCAATTATTCTGATGTATACCTGAATTCAAGAATTCAAAAAACTCAAAAAACTTAATGTGAATTCAAAATAATTTTAAAGAGTACAACTGAATTTATTCAATTTATTGAATAGAATGCTAAAGGAGTCAAGGGAATTCAAACAAATTTGAGGGAACTCAAAAGAATCCAAAGAAAATTCATGTGGATTTAGGGAAATTCAAAAGAAATGAAAAACATTTAAAAGATCTCAAAGAAATTCAAAAGAATACAAATAATTCAAAAGAATTCAGAACCAGATTTAGGCACACATTAGCTTAGTAGTGGTCACAAGAAATTATTTTGAGGTACACCAGAATTCAAGAATTTAAATAATTTAGAAGACTTCATGGGAATTCAAAATAATTTAAAAGAATACAACTAAATTTTTTGAATCTATTCAAAAGAATGCTAAAGTATTGTACGGAATTTAAGCGAATTGAAGGAAATTTGAAGAATTCAAGGGAATTCAACTGAATTTAAAGAAATTTAAAACAATTCAAGAGAATTTTACTGAATTTAAAGAAATTAACAAAAATTCAAGGGAATTCAACTAAATTCAAGGAAATTCAAGAGAATTCAAGGGAATGCAAAAGACCTCAAAAGAATTTAGAAGAATACAAATAATTCGAAAGAATCTAGAGCCAGATTTAGGCACGCATTAACTCAGTAGTGGTCACTAGCAATTATTTTGTTGTACACCAGAATTCAAGAATTCCAAAAATTCAAAAGACTTTATGGGAATTAAAAACAATTTAAAAGAATACAACTGAATTTATTGAATCTATTCAAAAGAATGCTAAAGGACTCAACGCAATTCAAGCAAATTTAAGGGAATTCAACTGAATTTAAGGAAATTTGAAAGAATTCGAGGGAATTAAACTAAATTTAAGGAAATTCAAAAGATATCTAGGGAATTCAAAAGACCTCAGAGGAATTTAAAAGCATACAAGTAATGCGAAAAAATTTATAACCAGATTTAGGCACACGTTAATTGAGTAATGGTTATTTAGTTATGGAGCGTTTACATATTACGTAACATTAAAGAAGGGGGGGTTGTTCACGTTTCGTTACGGTCTGTTATGGGGGAGGGGGTCTTTTTTAACCCAGTTACGTAACATTTCTAATTGCATGTATTTCTAAAGATATAAAGAGCGAGAAAAAGATTGATATCACATAAACGCAGGAGTGACCGATTTTCGTCCATTATTTGGAATCCGTCGGAAAATTTGAAAAAAAAAATGAACAGAGTGGCGACGATTTTATTTCAAAAATAAAAAGTCGATTTTCATAAACAAAAGCCACACTTATATTGTTTGCCAATTTTTTGTGGAATTTGGCTCTCCATAAGGGAGACATCCTTTGAGTTTTAGGTAGGCGAAGCTAAACCATTTTTGTGGCTGAGAAACCTCTTTTTTTGAAAACATGATTTTCAAATTTTTTGTCGTAAGTGAATAAAGATACACAAAAGAGAGGAGGGCATTTTTTGTAGAACTTTTTCGAAGGAGCTAATTTTTTTCTTAGCGCTTTGTCGAATCTGTCGTTGCTTGTAAGAAAAATGTGAAAATTCAACTTTTCGGAAAAAAAATTCTCGTAGCCACAAAAATGATTGAGCCCTCATAAAACTCACAGGATGTCTTTCTTATAGGAGGCAAAATTCAACAAAACATAATAGTGGAGCTTTTTTAAGAAAATCGACAAAAGTCGATATATCGATAAAAGTCGATAAAAGTAAAATATATAAAAAACATTTTCAAACATACCGTCGCCACTTTGTCAAATTTGAACTTTTTTCTCAGACGGATTTCGAAAGAGGGCGGTCAAACTCACCAGAATCCGAAGAAATTGTTATATTTGTATCAGATCGAAACTAGAATTTTAACGAATTTTTTTTTAGGCGTTAACTTAAGGTAAAATCAGATGCGCTGCTCAACTTTTGACTTAAATAATGACTTATACAGACCGATTATTTGCTATTGTTTGGTGACGAACTTAATCGTTCATATCAAGGGAATTCAGACAACAGGTAATTTCAATATTTCCTTTCGCATTTACTATTTCCATGCGAAAATGAGTTTCAGTGGCTTACTATTGGAGGGGGGCGGGGGCACTATTGATGCACGAGGCTCGTTTGATAAGTTTCGTAAAAAAGAAAGTACAAATTCTTTTTGAAAAGTTTGTCTTTATTTCCCAACATAGTCTCCTTTGAGGGCAACACACTTAGTCTAGCAAGATTCCAATTTTTTCATCCCTTCAGAAAAGTAAGTTTTCTCGAGGTCTACAAAATATGCATTGACGGCATCGATTACTTCTTCATTGGACAAAAATCTCTACCCACCGAGCCGGGTCTTCAAGTTGGAGAACATAAATAAGTCGCACGAATCCAAGTCTGAAGAATAGAGTGGATGAAAAATCAATTCCAAGCCCAGTTTGTGTATTTTTGCCATTGCGATTGCAAAGGTGTGAGCCGGTGCGTTATCGTGATAAAGCAGAACATATTTGTGCGCCAATCGTGGCCTTTTTTTGGAGCTCGGCTTTCAAGCGGTCCAGTAACGATGCATAGTACGTTTCTGTTATAGTTTCACCTTTCTCCAAGTAATCAATGAGGATAATTCCTTGAGAATCTCAAAACACTGTGGCTATCACGTTGCCAGCTGACCAAACAGTCTTCGGTTTCTTTAGCTCACTTTCACTAGGCAGCACCCAGCGTTTTGACTGCTGCTTCGTCTCGGGTGTATAGTGATGGATCCAGGTTTCATCCACAGTCACGAATCGACGCCAAAAGTCCTGCTGATTCCGATCAGATTTTGCCAAACACTGCGCTAAGGGGTCTCTTCGGTTGCGTTTTTGATCGGGAGTCAGCAATTACGGCATCCATCTTGCACACATCTTCTTAACCTCCAGTTTTTCGTGCAAAATGTTATAGACTTGTTCAGTGAAGATACCTACAGCCTTAGAAATCTCATGCACCTTGATTCGGCGATCTTCTGTAACCATATGATGAATTTTTTCCACCATATCCGATATAGTGAACACAACTGAATGCCCGGAGCGCGCTTATCTTTAGTTGTAGTTCCGCCACGTTTAAATTTGTTTATTAAAAAATAAACACTTTTCAACGAAGGAGCTAACTCCCCGTGAACTCCATTTAACTCGGCTTTGATCTGCGCGGCCGTCCAATCTTTGAAATGAAAATTTGTTATCACTGCATAGAACTCTTCTTTCTCCATTTTTTCGAAAACAACTGTCACGCTCACTTCAAACGTATTCCAAACGCTAAGAGTCGGTTTTAGTTGAAGCTTGATGAAGGTTAGTTTGACGAGTGCTATTTCTTGGCCATATACTACAAACTTCATTTTGGCGCCATCTATCGGGAAATTTACCTTACTTATCAATTGACCCTATTAACCTATTATAGGATCGAAAGTTTAATTACCTGAACATGCTTTAGAAAGTGGACAACTCGTTAATTACAAAAACGGACTAATTTTGTCGCAAAAAATGTAATTCAGGGAAAATGTGCACCCTTTTGAATGGGACCATAAATCAAAGTAGGATGAATGCTTCAACCTGTACATGCAATACATTCTAGAGGAAACCCCCATTCTCAGGGTATCACATTGTAGTTATGGCCACTGTCACAGAAAATGTACGTGCCCCCCTGGTCCATTGTAGTCCATACTTTATTGTTCAATGGCCTCTCTGACATATAGGTACATTGAATCGAGTACTAGAGCCATTTAATAATGCAATTTTCTTGAAATACGGTCTGTGGTTATACATAAAATTGTATAGTTACTTTAATGAGAAAGTAATTCATGTTCCCGGATCGTTATGCTACATTGTATCTCAATTTTTATCATTTCTTACGTTACTTCATGTTTAATTAATTCAACACTATCTTATGTTGTACCGTCTAATGGGGCTAAGCGGCTCATTTTTTGGGTTTTTTACAATGAAGTACAAGAAGGAATTTAAATTAGGTAACGATGCTTCAAATATATAAGCTCCAACTGACCCTCTTTCATATTATAGGGCACAAACATACATTTAATTTATAAACAACTTTTCATCATCCCTTAAAGTATGAGCGATTTTATCCCACAATGTGGGGCTGAGTCGCTCACTCATGAAAAAGCAAAAAGAAGGTGCTTGGAAGGAAAATTTTTCAGGGAAAGTGATTATTTTTAAGTTTTCTCGTCATTTGAAAGTAAAATTTTTGCAAAAATCATTCTGCAGGACGAAAAATAAATTGTATTCATGTGAAAATTTCCACAAATCTTATTCGTATGCTGGAAGGTATAATCCATTGCACAAATTTCCACATACTTCTGCAAGTCAAGTTTTTCACGTGTATTTTTTTACACAACCTAACCAAATTTCCGAAACTGAGTATATTATACAAGAATACACTTTTTATTCTTAATAACTAACGAAACTGAACCAAACAAGATATAAAATAAAGCTTAACATTTGTGAAAAGTGCAACAATCGCTAACCTTTACATTTGTTATTCAGAGAAAGAGATAATTAATTATAAAAAATAAAGTTGCGAGTGAGCCGGTTTCCCTCACACGCGTTGCTTAGCCCCATTCTACGGTACGTTGGGCTTTTTTATAAGATAATGAGTAAATATTTATAGGATAATCATAGTATAAAAGAATAATTAAAACTATTCCACCCTAAAATTTTTTCGACCTTAAACTTAGAAGTGAACTTGAAATAAGCAAAAGTTTATCTGGACTCAAGGGAAGTTTATTTGAATTTAGGAAAACTTAATTAAATTCAGAACTCCATAAATTGGCGTCTTTAATTCGGACACACTTTTGTTTACTTTAAGTTCATCTCTAAATATGAGGTCGCAAAAATGTTGCAACAAATTTAAGTATTCATTTTTACTGTAATGGAACCATGAAATGTGAATTAATAATTTAGATAGCAAGCATTTAAAACTACACTTTAATCCCGAAATCATTTCTTCTCGAGGAGTTTACCACTGATGAATTCATCATATTCATTCATGAATACTCTCGCTCAATTTTTTTGAATGCTTTTGAATTTTTGAGATATTTGAAGTCTTTGAAGTCTCTTGAATTCTTTTGACTTCCTTGAAGTCTTTTGAATTTTTTTGAATTCACCTAGAATTCTTTTGAATTCCCTCGGAGTCTTTTGAATTCACCTTGAATTCTGTTGAATTCCCTTAAAGTCTTTTGGATTCTTCTGAAGTCTTTTGAATTCACTTTGAATTCTTTTGAGTCCCCTCAAAGTCCATTGAATTCTTTTGGTTTCTCTTGAAGTCTTTTGGGTTAGGATTTTGTTTGTTCGGAATTTTGGCATTATTTACACTTTTCAAAAATTTAGTGCTTATGTGTTTATATTTGGAAGGGCTATCTTGGAAATTTGTATTATATTAATTATTTCTCAAATGGCCTTCTAGAATAGATCTTATATACCTGATGAAAAGTAATTTATTTATCACTCTTACTTCAATTTATTACTTTTTACCTCGCTTTTTGAAATTTTCGATCAGAAATGAACGCAAGGAGAAAAATGGAAAGTGAAGTTTTGAGACAAAATTTAAAAAATTAAATCACAGACAAAAATGTAAGAAAATCACAGTTGTTTCTTTTTTTGAATAACTCAAGAATCGCACAAGAAAACTGCACATTAAAATTGGATTTCCCTTTTGAAAAAATTAATAGTAATTACCCAAAACGAATTTGGGTTTTCAGTTCTGAGTCTGTCGACAACTTCTTAAATCACAGTATAAAATAGGACTGCCAACTGTCTTTATTTGAGTATAATTATATAATAAAAATTACGTAGAATTTTAATACTTTGATCTCTTGCTTTTGGGTTTTAATACTTTCAGAAGTCTTAGAATTTATTGGAAATCACCTTAAAAATTGGTGTCCTTGTCCTTTTTTCAAAATTAGATTCTTTTAAAATTCGACTTACTATTAAAATAATAAAAAGGGAGTTACGCTGTCTTACAGGACATACCATATACTATAGACACTTGGATGCATACTGATCATTTGAATTCTTTTAAATTATTCGAATTATTTGAAATCTTTTGAATTCTTTTGAAATCTTTTGAAGTCTTTCAAGTCTTTTGAAGTCTGGTGTACATAAAATTTTCTAGTGATTAGCCCCTCGTTTTTTCTTTTAGGGAATATGACGCATTTTCTTTAACAACAAAATTACCAAATTAGAAGTTGATTTAACTTATAGAATTATCCATAAGACCAAAATTAAAAATAATGACATCACTATTTTGTGAATAAAAAATATACTTTATTAATTTATCATCATTATAATTTATAAAATATTATAATACCTATAATTTATCATTCTAGTAAAGTGCATTTTTTATTTACAGAATAGTGATTTAATTATTTTTTATTTTGCCCAGAATTGATTGAATTTGGTCCAATGAATAAGTCTGTAAGTTAGAAAGCCATTATTTATAATAACCAAAAAAAAAAATGTCTAGCATTTTAAACAGTGCGCGAAAAGTATCCAATCAGACGCCATGCACGACGCATGTGCAGTACCGCGTGGAGATGCATGCGCAGTATCGCGTGGAGACTCGTCTAGACTTCCGGAACCGCAGATGAAAATCGATTCTCGACTCCTCGATTCCAAAAGAAAACGTCGGTTCCGGGAATCAAAGAATCGACGATAGGAATCGATCCTTCGATTCCGATTCCATCGATTACTCCACCTCCCTTCACTTTGAGGTAAGCCCGCGAAAATTTAAATTTTGATTGAAATTAATGAAATTTCATGAAATAAAATGAAACAAATTAAGTAAAAATATTGAAAATTAACGAAAATTGATGAAGATTCATGAAAATTGATGGAAATTAATTAAAATTAATGGGAATTAATTAAAAGAGAATCGACGTCGAAACCGACGCCAAGAATCAATTCGGCCATCGATTCTGACAAACAGAATCGACTCGAAATAATCGATTCTCGGACGTTAGGGATCGATTCCTCCAAGGAATCGAAATCGTTTTCGGGATCTCTATCCTGGGCATAAATCCAGAGTTGAGTGTACCGAGTATCCGAATTTCGACTAAATTTCTACGAGAATATTTCAAGCTGGGAATCAGTTTTCATATTTTATGTTTCCTCCCCTGAGAGCTAAGATTGAATAAGTAATTATAAAAAATAAAAAATTTAAATAAGAACATATCAAACACGTTTTGTCCCATATTCAAGGATTTCTTGAATAATATTTTTTTGTCCGAGTTAACCATGAATATCTCAATTTCAAAACTGTAAATTCAACTTTTGCAATAAATATACATATATAATATCCACATAATGATAATATTCTTGATAATTCAAAAGCTTTCAGATTCCAAAGGCTCCAGTTTGAAAAAAAAAAACAAATTTGAAGCTCTTTAATTAGTAAAAAAAGAGTAGAAACTTTAAGGCCATGTTATACATGAGTCACGTGACCTAAATTATCGATTATTTTTTTTGCAACAACTCACGTCCATACCG
>JAUMHM010000078.1:40777819-40794327 GCA_032362435.1 Melikaiella ostensackeni | reverse complement strand
CATCAAGCTTTTAGAAACTCATTGGAATGAGTGCATCGAGCTGGGAGGGAACTATTTTGAAGAATAAATTCAAATTTTCTCAAAAAAATGTTGTCTTATTACTTAGGCTCGAGACTTTTCAAACGACCTAGTATATCTGATGAATTTCATCAGCTTTGAACTACATTTTCCTAATCCTAATTTCTTTATCTAATAATAATCTCTTGCTTTTTTCAGTTATGATTTATTCTCTTTTGTTATTCATTATATTTTATTAGCCTCACCAGAGTCTCCTTCCTGGCTGCCCATTTCTTCGCTCGTCACGTAATTCTGCTGTGTCACCTCATCGCTCGGTTTCTGAAGAACAGATTGCTGCTGCAAATCTAAAGCTGGTCTAACGAGCCGATCAGGACGACAAACATCGCCATCTCTTCGCATTGGTGCAGTGCACTGACAGCGTCCAAACAAATCCGGAATTAAAAAATCGCAATGAGTGTCACTATCCCATAATCGACAGTGAGCATTGCTATAGCAAACTTGACCCAACTGTGCAGCTGAAATAAATAAACAATGTGATCAATAAAAAATTTATTCTTCAAATTTGTCATCTATCATTCTTAGAAGTTTTTTTCTTGTTTCCTATTTAAAAGTTTTAATGACGTACTCACAGAAAAAACAAAAGATAAAGATTACATCGATTCCAGGTGAAAGATTCGTTGCAACAAAAATTAACCTTGCCGGGCAAACTTCACATGAAGCGAAGATAATTTCAATACTTCAAACTTGCCTCGGTAATCTTTCGTCTGCTTTTGCCTCAATTTTCATTCGGAAAGTAGCGAGAGTTACGACGCCACGAAGTAGTCAAAATCAGGGATTCACTGCTCAAAAATGTTTAAAGCCTTCAGTTTTCATCCGATTTACAATTTTTTTTAAAATTACAGTTAAATGAATTTTTAAGAGATCTATGATACGCGATTTTCAAATTTGGCTTTGTCAATATTCATTTATTTAACGCAAAGTGTGGTAAAAAGAGCAGTTTTGCATATTCTTTTTCTCTTCCGGAACGATTCTCAAATATCACAAAACGTCTTATGTCCATGCGGGGGTACACAGTAAAAAAAGGATCATTTTTGTTGCAGAGCATTTTGCTCCAGTGATCATTTGACTCTCGAGATCATAATGATCTGTTCGTTTTGATCAGCTTTCAGGGTCATCTGTCAGCATAAGCAAAATGGCCGCCAGTTTTTTGTGCGGACGTAATAACCTAAATATTTTGTTTAAACACGTGCGAGTGACAACTAAACTTAACAGAAAATATATTCAGTTATCAAGTTTCGTTATTTTTAAACTTTTAAAGTACACTGCACGATCAGAAATCATGAAAAAATTACATATGAGCGAAAGTACTCCAAAAATGTCGGCCATCTTGGCTTAACTTGATTAGACATGAACATTAATCAAATCATTATGACAATCATTCCTGAAGAGAAAAAATTGCAAAATTGCCCTTTTCACCACAATTTGCGTTAAATAAATAAATATAAACAAAGCCATATTTAGAAGATTGCATCGCACAGATCTCTCACAAATTAATTTAAGTGTAATTTTAAAAAAAAATGTAAATCGGATGGAAACTGAAGGTTTTAGACTTTTTTGAACAGTAAATTCCTGATTTTGACCACTGTGCGCCAGCGCTATCTACCGTCGTTTGAGTTCATTAAACTGGAGCAAAATGGCGATTCCCAGCTGTCAGCTTCTTCTTGTTAATTAGTGTGAAATAAGTTATAGTGCATTCACAATAGCCTAATCTATTCCAGAGAAGATTTATAAACAAGAGCAATGTTTCGCTTATGTTTTTTGTTACGGATTCTACGTTCTACCCCAATTTGCTCGCTCCAGCGTGAAGTAGTTAGATAATGTCAAATTTATTCTCCTAACCTCAGTAAAACTTTCGCCAAAATCCGCCCAACTTTTAACTGTTTAAAAACTTATGATGTCAAACTCAAAACAGGAAGAAACTAAAATAAAAAAAAAATCATGATTAAAGATGTTACGTTTCCAGAAGAGTTGATAAAACTTATGAAAGAAAAGGATCAGCTATATGTAAAATAGAAAAGAAATCCTGAAAATAAGATGCTAATAAATCGTTTTAGAAAATTAACGAATAAAGTAAATGAAGAAATTTTAAAAATTAAAAATAGAACAAATGATTCTATTAAGAAAGCGCAGCATAATCTACGCAAAACTTGGTTAAAAATGAATACCATGCTTAACTCTGATAAAAACCGAAAAAATGTCAATAAGATAAGCAGACAAAAAGTTTTGGAAACGAAAAATAAGTAAACCAACTAAAATATCGAATAAAATGAACAAATATTTCCAAAATGTAGGGGTGAATTTACAAGAAAAAACCAAGAAGTTGGTCTGACTATGAACGAGAGAGCAAAACAGCAGGTCGAAAAGTATGAATTTACATCTCCTAGATTATTATGGGTTAGAATGAAAGTGGGAATCAGAAGGCTATTCATTATAGCATGCTACGCTCCAGTTGATGGTGTCACTAGCGATGTAACAGATATCTTCTGGGACTCGTTGAGTGATATTTTAGGTACTTGCGATCCTGGGAAAAAATCATCCTACGCGGAGATATGAATGGCTGGGTTAGTGTGCAACGCAGCAATTTTGCATTTTTGCCAGAAGATGAGCGTGGAAGAAAAATGATAGAGCTTACATCTATAAGTGGCGTAGAACTAAATAAGATTGTTAGTGATTTAAAAAAGAATACTGCGGCCGAAGATGATAACATAACTACAAATGAGTTTATATTTTTGTATCCTGTAATGAAAAGCACGCTGCTAAAAATTATGAACAAAGATTTTGAATTAGGGCGATTTTCTAGTATACTAAATATCAGCAAAATTATTCCTATACACAAGACCAGATCTAAAAATGAAGCGAACAACTATTGATCAATTTCACTGCTAAGTATTTCCTCAAAAGTTCATGAAAAAGCAATGAAAATAAGGCTTCTCAGCTACGTCAAGAAAAATAAAAGTATAAGTCACACTCACTATAAATTCCAGGAGCAATGTAGTACGCAGTCAGCAATTACAGATTCTACAGAATATATCCTTTAAAGAATCAATAAAAAAGAAATAGTTACTGCAGTATTTGTAGATTTAAAAAAAGCTTTTAATACAGTAGCCACGAAATTTTTATTAAAAAGCTAGACTCAATAGGTATTAAAGATACAGCTTTAAAATATTGGAAAATTACTTTGATAACAGAATACAATATGGTTATGTAAACGAAACTGAAAGTGAAGAATCACAAGTAAAAATAGGAGTGCCCCAGGAATATCTGTTCATGGGCCACTTCTATACATATTGCACGTGGACAGCCTTTCTTTAATAGAGGTTTAAATATGAAAATGTTCAGGTATGCAAATGATACGGTACTTGTGTATGGGAGTAACGATTTTAAAGAATCAGAAAAAATAATAAATCACGAGGTAATAAAATATTGTGAACGGCTTAAGCACTATAAGTTATTGATCAATAAAAAAACTATTTATGTCACTTTTGCACTAACCAGCTTAAAAAAGTTACCAATGTAAGTAGCAATAGGAAACAAAACTATAAGTGAAGTTGAGAAGTACAAATATCTGGGAATTATTATTGATAATGAACTCAATTGGCAAAGACGTATACCGTCAATAGTTGGAAAAATAATTCCATGGATTACTGTGACGAAAAGATTCTCAGAATTTGTATACGAAAAAAATAAATATATAATATATCATTCTTTTATTGAATCACGCTTTAGATATGTAATACCAACTTGGGCAATTGCGTCAAAGCAACTGATAGAGAAAACAAAAAGGCTACAGAATAAAGCCATAATATCAATATTTAGCCAACCGCCAGATTTTTCAACTATTGATCTATACAAAAAAAAAATTAAAGTTTCAAATATATGTATTCTTCGAGACATCGAAAGATCGAAAATGATACTGAAGATGGCGAGCCATCTTATGAAGACAGAAATTGAAACGAAGTTGGAGCCAGTGTTCATAATTATTAAACAAGATGTGCGGAGGAACTCAGGAAACAGTTTTATAGAACTAATGTGATGGAGCACAGCTATTTATATCAGTATAGATGTATTTAACTATTTACCAGAAAAAATTCGAGAAAGTAAGACGCTGCAAGAATTTACAAAAAAGCTTAAACAGTATTTTGTACCTATCATATAACCTACAACTTACATGTATAACTACACATAATTTACGAAATTAAAAGTTTTAAGCAATTAGAAGCAAGACTTAAGTAATACTGCAAAGAAGCTCAAAAAGTAGATTTGTACCAGATATATAATTTACAACTTTCCGTAGAATCACCTAACTTCGGACACTGGTCTAAACTTCAGGCACCTATTTTTCTTAGATTTATACTTATTTTTGGAAAGCAAAATTGGGTTCTTACGTGATTTCTGACTTTACACTCAAAGTTTTCATTGCTTTTATACTATTTGGTTATGTAGGTGCAAAAAAAATTGTGTGTTTGAAGTTTGCGCCAATGTCTGAAGTTAGGTAAGTCTACAGTACATGTATAAAAGCAAACATTCCCTAAGAAATTTTGAATTTTGAGTAAAGTGAAGCAAATCTAGAATAAGATACAAAGACTTTCAATCCAGTCATCAGGCAAAAAAAAACATCTTTTGGGTAATATTCTATTTATAAACAAAATTAACAGCTTGACTTTTTTTAAAACTAACAAGCAAGATAAAAACAAGAATGTATTCCGATATCCAACAATAGAACAAGAATCTGTTCTGTGTGAAAATATTTAAGATCAAATCGACCAGAGCTTTCTGAAATTATCTAAAAATCTCGTTTTTTTACTGTTACAGACAAAAACGGTTCTTTTCCGCGTATATAAAATCATGTTCTTTCCAAACCCACAAGAATGCTTCAACCAATAAATATCGGTGGTTGAATTGGCAATTTGACACACCACAGAAACCGCTCTGTACGTTACGGTCGATGACGTAGACCGCAAGAATTTATGTGAGTATCGCAATTTCCCATTTAATCAAGGAATATATTTCAGAAATAAAATTGTGAATTCGCTTCACGATTATTAAGATTGAGGAAAAGTTTTTAATTATTAAAAAAAAATTAATTCTTACGTCCTAAACAAGTGTGTCTTCGAAATTGTAGGAATCCTTCGTCGCACATGCATGCTCCAGCAAGACAGGTGCTATTCGCTACTTTTAATGAGCATTGTTCTTTGATGATACAATCTTGTCCGAGAAGATTTGCTGTAATAAATAAAATAATAATAATTTTACCTGCTTGCCGATTCCAGTAACTCTAATTAACAATTCTTTTAAATTCTTTATTATTTACTCCTAAGTGATATAATTTAGGAGATTGATTAAAAAGTATATTATGTATCAAGAAGGAGAAAAGGGACTTTTTCGACGAGTGTATGTCTACGAGTCGTAAAAAGTCCACTCCCCTTGGTGCATACGATATTTTTTTTGAAAAGTGCATAATTTCAGACACAATTGGAACACAAGCATGATTTCTGCTCATATGGAGGAATTTTGAAAACTGAAAAATAGATTTTTAGCCCTGCTTCATAGGCATTGAAAAGGGCTGAAATCATGCATGTGTTATGAATAATAAGATTGTGGTCTATAAAAAAAACCTTATAGCCACCAACAGATGTTACTATACTTCCGCCTAAAGTAAGGATCATATGTACAATCCTTGTACCAAATAAGGAGTAATATCATGTTATATTCATCTTTTTAAATTATTTTTTTAATCTAACATCTGAAACTCACATTGTAAGCAGTGGGTGCCATTATATTCAGCAAAATAGGGAAGGCACCGACAATAGCCCAAGTAACAGCGACTATTGGTGATACTGCCTTCACACTCTCGATCTCTACTGCATTCATCTCCTAATAAGAATGTTTCTTCCGTCGGTGTTGCAATCGTTGCTTTCTGAAAAATAAATAAACGTCTATTGTTACGCCTTGAAGAAACCATTTACTTTGTCAGATAATAATTAATATGATAAATAATTTAAATGAAGAGTTCTACCTTGATTTCGGTAGGTATAGGATAGAATCTCTTCCATTTTAATCATTATGAAACCTTAGATTTGAAATGGATAAAAGTAAATTTGAAAAGGGTTTTAGAAAACATAAACTCAAACAAAGATATCTTGCACAACTGAAATTGTACAAAAAGCCCTTAAACGAGGAAAGTATGTTTCCAAAAATCAGTATGGTAGGCTCATTAGAGACAATTGTATCACACTGATTTTTGGAAGCATACTCTTCTTGTTTAAGGGATTTTTATGCAACTTTAGTTGCACAAGATGACTTTGTATTTAATATCATTAAGAAGTATAGGTAGTAGGTTGGCCTAAAAAATCAAAATTGTCGAATGTTTTGTGCAATTTTCATTTGTTTAAACAACACATTACGTGTGAAAAAGTTCCGCCAAGTACATGACTATTAATATTTTATTTATTTTTGTTAAAGGTAATCAAAGCTGTGAAATCAAAAAATGAAGCGAAGTGAGAATAGTAGAAAATTTATAAACAGAAGTGTTTTTTCGTGAAAGAAATTAGTTCAATGAATTAGTTTATTAAACAATCTTTTTGTTTGATAACAAAAATAATTTGATGGCTCAGAGGAATAAAAAAAAACATTTCGCGGGCCTGTAATATAATAATTTATTATTCTTATCATTATTGTTGTTGTTATGTTGGCAGACATATGTTTATTATCTAAAGCTAATAATAGGCTCGCCAAATTTCTTTCTATTCTTCTGAATTATCAATTTATTCTTGTTATCAAAGAAAATGGTTCAATTAATTAATTCACTGAACTAATACCCTTATCGGAAAGCACTTCTGTTTATAAATTTTTTACTGTTCTTACTTGGCTTCATTTTTTTATTTTACAACTTTGATTACCTTTAACATAAATGAATATAACACTAATAGTCATGTACTTGGCGGAACTTTTTCACACGTTGTGTTTTTGATGGAATTTCGTTCATTTTTTTCGTAATAATAGCAAATCCACACACATTAATCAATTTTTCTGACAACATTGGAATAAAATTGTATTCTACAGTCAACTTTTTCTTAAGCATTTTTTTTTAATTTGAGGTCAACTGATTTCTCTAATTTTCGAATAATATCATACTTACTTTACTTTTTTACTTTACTTATTTCCATAGATCCTCATGAATTAATATATCACAAGATTTCATGTATTTGTTAATTAATTTTTAATTGCTTAAGCAATTTTCATTCAAATGAAGAATTTGTTTTTTACAGAAAATAGCTAATTATGGGTATTTTTTGAACGAAATGGCCTAAGCAACGAATTTGAAGAGTGAACTTCTTTTCCAGTTGTTTATTCGTTATGTAAACAATAAAAAGTTATTTGAATGCTACTTTTGACAAGAAGAAAGTAGAAAGATAAATTTTTCGCAAGTTTTTCAACAATTTACATTACTTTCTATTAATTCTTACTTTTTTCAACTTACTGCTAATTGGGTAGAAGATTTGCATTTATTAAAATGAGTTATCATCTCATAATATCCCAAATTGTTGGTATTTTCTTAATGTTTTGGCACACTTAAAGAATGTGAAGAAATGATCTTTTTATTTAAGAAATTTACTTATGTTTAAATGAATTTTAAGTATATAAAAGCAACTTTTGCCAAAACAAAGCTAGAAAAATGCATTATTTGGTATTTTTTCAACAATTTCTATCAGTATCTCCTAATTCTTAGTTTTTTAATATTACTGTTACTTATTTGAGCTATTTTTATGTTTCGAAAATCTATTATTCAGAATTTTCATAGCTTTTTCAATTTTTTTAGCAAGGAGCATTAGTAGGAAGTAATAAAACTTATTGAAATAGTAGCAAAAAATGCGTTTTTCTATCTTTTTCCTGTCAAAAACTGTATTCTAACAATTATAAATTGTTTTAACAATAGATGAAAAAACTGAAACAAAAAAAGTCATCCTTCACATTCGTTGCATAGGCCATTTCATTCAGAAAATATCATTCATCCGCGATATTCTTTAAAAAAATGATTTAAACAACTGAAAATGATTTAAAACTTTCATAAAATCTTGCAATTAATTTATTCATAATGATCTATGAAAAAAATGGAAAAAAGTAATGATTAATGCTACTCTGATGGACATAAATAGGAAATTTAACTGCGGAATTCTGAAAATTAAAAAAACCAAGAATCCAACGACCAAACTTAGACAACACCCTCTAAATGTTTCCATTCAAATTTTAAAAAATACCAAAATGAAAATTTGAAAAGGAAGAAGAAGGCAACCTCCAATACCCCTTCCTTATTATTTCTCTCGCCTTTTTTATTTTCATTTTTCTTCATTTACAATCAAACAACATTTACAGAAATCTACCAACGTTTCGGCATTCACTCAACACCCTTTTCAAGGCAATAAAAATAAATTTTTCTACGAGTCAAAACCCATGAGGAATCCAGGATGTTCTTCCCATGAGATCTGACTGATGATTAAACCCAAATGCGTGACACACCCTTATTTATAGAGATAGATAGATAAATATCCAGTGGTGTTTCGTGTTGATTATCTGATCCTCTCAAATTTATTTAAACGAGCTTTTGCTCCATGACGTGGAACCTCTTCAGGTTAAAAAATTAGCATCTCATTCCTTGGCTGAAGAACATACAACGACGTTTTTCATATAGTAAACATTTTTTACAGAAAATATAAGATTCAGGTCCAGAGTTTCGCGATAGCATTGTAAAATTTAATTAAACATTTGTTGTTGGTTGCATTAATAAGGACATGGCTTAATGTTCAAAAAGCTACAATTCCGTTGCATCAAAATTCTACGGTTTGCCTAAAATTCATAAACCTGAAAATCCTATGAGACGAGTCACTTCGTTTTCTGGTTCTCCGTTATTCTTATTATCTTCATATGTTAGTTTAATTATTAAACAAATTATCGGAAAAAGTAAGACTTTTGTTAAAAATAGCTGGGACCTTCTTGATAAGATTAAATCCTTCAATATAGCTAATAACTACAGATTGGTTTCTCTTATTGTAAAGTCACATCTTACAAACATTCCTAAGAACTTGGTTATGTAAGATATCAAAATTAAAATTCATAAAACAATAAAACACACGAAATTACCGGTAAAGCAATTCCTATAATTGGTAGAACCTATTGTAGTTCTCAAAATTAATTTTTTAAGCAAACCTATGGTACATCCATGAGCTCTCCGTTGTCTGGGACAATTGCAGACCTAGTTATGGAAAAACTGGGACAAGATGTATTAAGAAGACTTCCTTTTGATTGCATATTCTTCTACAGGTACGTCGATGATGTTTTCACATGCGTGCCTGAGAGTAATATTGACCATCTGTTAGAAGCTTTTAATTCGTACCATCCCAGAATCTAGTTGACTATTGAAATTCAGAACAATTCAAAGTAAACTTTTTAACATTAATATCATTCGAGGAAACAATAAACTTATTACGAATTAGTTCCCTAAAATTACTAACATAAATTGTAATTCTAATATCTCTCTAGAAGATAAAATCTCAGTTATTTACAGTCTTGATGATAGAGCTATCAAACTGTCTGATCCAAAATTTAGAGATGACAATTTTTCAAAAGTTATTGACATTTTAAAACAGAATGATTATCCAATCAGATTCATAAACAAATACATTATAAATGTTAATGCAGAAATTCAGATTAATAACTCACGAGCATTTGATCATAACAATGTCGTTGTTTTGCCATTTGCTAATGAACTTTCTAGATCTTTCATTGATATTTTTGAAGAATTCAACATTAAAGTGGTTTTTACATATCAAAAAGATACTTTCAGATGCGTTTCTAATAACAAAGATATTACTCCCTCCGATTTAAAAACACATGTGAACACTGCATTTCCTGTGAATGTGGTTTAGTTTATATCGAACAGACAAAAAGGTACATTAAAACTAGAATCAAAGAACACTAAAACGACTGCAAAAAAAGACGCAAGAGGCACTGCATTGGTTATGCACTCGCTTGTTAATGATCATAAGTTTTTATTTTCAAAAACAAAAATTTTAAGTCATGAAAACCACTATAGAAGAAGGCATTTTAAAGAGATGTTTTTTATCATCAAGAATAATAATTCTTTGAATAAGAGATCTGATGTTAAAATTCTCAGAAACGTGTACTATAGTCTCACTTTATCTACTAACAATTTCTAAAAAAATTATGCTAATCGTCTCAGTGTTTCTTGAAAATTCGCGGCAAGCGTTCATCCTGCCTTAGAGATTTAGGTATAGTCTCACGTGACTTCACATTCTTTCTCCCAATCGCCATTTATTTTTCACGGAGCTGGCCGTGCCTGGTGCATTGGCCGACAACAAATATTCATTTAAATTTTGCGATGTTAACGCGAAACCTGGAGAAGAATATCTCCTCAAAAAACAAGCTTTTAAGCTTAAAATGACTTATTATTCATAAGAAATGTGATTTTTTATATGACCTCATAATGTGAGCATCTAATCGGTAAGTTTACAGGTTATGTTTTATATTTTCCAATATCTTATATTTTCTGTAAAAAAAACTTTTGTCATACATAATTAAACAAATACGAAATTGAGGCATTTTTGATTAGATAGATCTAGCTTTTTCAGCAGAATCAGCTATAAATATTTCTCCAATGACCTATTGCTGTTATAGTTTACACTGTAACAGCAATCGTGTTTTATTTAAACAAAATCATTATTTGGCCACTTTTAAGTAGATACGAATCGTTTTTTAGCATAATCAATAACTAGTAGGTTGCTCATGTGTCTTGCTGTTATACTTTACATTTTGGCAACAGTTGTTTATCGTTTAAAAAAATTTAGTTGACAAATTATTTATTTGAGCATTTTTCAATATAGAAATTTCATTTTTTCAG
Source organism: Melikaiella ostensackeni (assembly GCA_032362435.1). Lineage (NCBI taxonomy): Eukaryota > Metazoa > Arthropoda > Insecta > Hymenoptera > Cynipidae > Melikaiella > Melikaiella ostensackeni. The sequence goes on along the minus strand of JAUMHM010000078.1, from coordinate 40,783,334 downwards.
CAGAATCAACATACTGGGTATTGATTTTGCTGAAAAAACGAAGCTTAGCTATTGAAAAATTGCCAAACAATACCTTTGCTCATTAAACTTGCTCAAACAATATACAATATTGTCCAACTGCAAATTAGTATAGTAAAAAGCTATTGGTGAAATATTTATGGTTAGTTCTGCTAAAAAAACTAATTCATGGAAAAACAGCCAAGCAATGCATTCGTTCATTGAGTTTGTTTAAACAATACATAATAAATATCTAACTGCAATTTCTCAAAGCAGAGGGCCATTTCTGAGATGTTAGTAGTTGATTCTGTTGAAAAAAACTAAATTTCTTTGTTGAAAAATGCTCAAATAATTAATTCGGTAACTAAATTTGTTTAAACAATAAACAGCTATTGCCGAAGTGTAAAATACAACAGCAAGACACATTCGCAACCTACTAGTTAGTGATTCTGCTGAAAAAACGAAACGTTTCTACTCAATAATGGCCAAATAATGCATTTGTTTAACAAATTTCATTGAATGATACACGCTTGTTGTTGATGTGCAAACTATCACAGCAGAAGGGTATTTGTGAAATATTTGTAGCTAATTCTGCTGAAAAGGCTAAATCTATCTCATTAAAAATGCCTTTATTTCGTATATGTTTATTAAATTTTTATAAACAATTGGGAGTTGATGTTTAACGTCCTCTAATTTTTAGTAACATTATTTTATTTCCATTTTCTCTGAAAATATTGGTTCAATGCATTTAAGTGTGGCAAATAAAGAAAATATAACTTTTGTTCACTAATTTGTTTATAACCATTTAAATTTTTGTTTTATTAATTTTATACTGCTGAACACCATTTTGAATGAGTTTTTGCCTCGACGTGGTCCACTTTCGGCGAAATAAATTTTTTTTTAACTCAATGGCAGTCTTGAAAAGTCAAAAAAAGAAATATTTCATTTTGTTGATTGAATAAAAAATTTTTAAGAAAATTTTTCAAAAATTTCCCTCATTATAACGACGCAAAATTTGATTCACTTTAATTTAAAGGAAAAAAACGTCCAAATCGGACGAGTAATGTAGTCGAAATGATGAAAAGTTTGATAATTTGTGTGGTTATCAAAGAATGAAGATTTCCATCCTTTTCTATATTTTTCTAAACTTTTGCATCGTTTTCTATCCCTTTCTACCTTTCTACATATTTACTGCAAGATTTAAAGGTGCAATGAGAACTAATAAGGGGCCATCCATAAATTACGTAACACATTTTTTCCAATTTTTTACCCCTTCCCACCCCCATATAACAAGTCGTAACAAAATAGGTTGGACCCCCCCCCCACCCATCTACGTTACGTATTTTTTTCAGATATTTTCAGCCATGTCTTATAAAATACAATTTAGTGACACTTTAATTACCAAATAAATAGAAGTTATTAAAATGAAAAGAAATAATTTTGAGAAACGATGGCGATACCAATAAACGCTGATAAAATGTAATAAAACGAGATCATACAATATACAATTTTATCAAATCTTTTAACAAGTCACTAAACGTTATATTTTTAACAAAAATTTTGTAATAATTTCATAAATTGCGAAAAAACTGTTTTTATTAATTGTTTGTACAAAATGATGGAAAAAACTAATCTAATTATACCGATATAAAGTCTTTATAACGTTACTACAACCTTTTATTGTAATTAATAATTAGTTTGAACTTCAACATCATATTCACGGCTGCCACACAGTCACTTTTTTTCTTAAATTACTTTTTAGTCACTTTTTAAAAAAAAAAATTACTTCAGTCATTTTTCTTCCAATAAATTAAAATAGAGACGCCAAGGGTTAACCGTTATTGAACTCAGCTCTATAGCTATACCTGAATTTTCTCAAATTCTTTTGAATTCCACCGAACTCAATGGATCTTTTTTGAATTGTCAATTATTTTTAATTCACCTTGAATACTTATAAATTCTCCTTCCTGACGATTTTCATCAGATTTACATTTACTAAATCTATTCACTCCCATTTATCTGAATTCAATGGTTTTTTTATGGGGGGGGGGGGGATTTCGAAAGTTTTTAAGTTTACTTCAACTAACTTAATTTTATTTTGAATTCGTATTAATATAATAGAATTTGGCTAAATTTACTCAAATTTTACTGAAATAAATGGGATATTTTGTATTTCTTTCAATTCATTTGTATTCATTTGGAATTCAACCTGAATTCTTTTGAATTAACTTAAATTCTACTCCATTCCATGGATTTTTTTGATTTTTTATACATTTTTTTAATTTACCCTGAAGCCTTTTGAACTCACCTTGAATTCTTGAGCATTTCATCAGAGTCTTTTGAATTCCCTCGAATTTTTCTCAATTCTCTCCAAACTTAATAAATTCGATGAACTTTTTTAATATTTTGAAATCGTTTTCAATTCACTTGAATTTTTTACAAATTCTCCTTGAATTCTTATGAATTTTATAAGATTCGTCTTCTCCACTTTTATTCACTATCATTTATCTGAATTCAATGGAATTTTTATGGATTTGGTCAATTTTCTTGTATTCGTTTGAATTATTTTTATTCATCTTCAATTTGTTTTAATTTCATCGAGTTCTACTAAATATGCTTCAATTTTACTGAAATGAATGGAATATTTTTTATTTTTTATTTATTAATTAATTCATTTCAATTCGTTTGAAATTCATCCTGAATTCTTATTAATTTAGCCTGAATTCTTTTAATTTATTATGAGGTCTTTTGAATTCTCTTGAATTTTTTCTCCCTGCATTCTCTTCAATTCACTTGAATTTTTTAGAAATTAACGTTGAAATTTTATGAATTTCATCGAATTCTTCTCATCTCACTTGAACTCTTCTGAATTTATTCCAATTTCGCTGAAACCCATGAAATTTTTTGGAGTTCTTTCAATTTATTTTAATTTATTTGGAATTCACCCTGATTTTTTATTAATTTATCCTGAATTCTTTCAAATTCTTTTGAATTCTCCTGATTTTTTTCATTCTCCCTGAATTCCTTTCAAATCACTTGAATTTTTATGAATTCCATCTAATGCTTATCATTCAGCTAACCACAATTGAATTCAGGTCTCTACCTATTTCTGAATTTTCTTCAATTGTTTGGATTTCCCTTGAAAACGACTGAATTTAATGCATCTTTTTCGGATTTTCATTTTTTTAGTTCACCTCAGTTCCTCTAAATCACTCAAATTCTGTTGAATTTGTCCTGAATTCTGTTCACTCCCCTTCTCTGTAATTCAATGGAAATTTTGTTATTTTTAAAATTTACTAAAATTATGAGTTTTATCGAAATCTCTTTAATTTCCTTGAATTCTTTACAATTCACTGCAAGTTTACTGAAACCAATGGAATTTTTGGATTTTTTGAATGCATTTGAATTCTTATGAATTCATCAAGAATTTGTTGAAATTTATGTGGAAATCTTATAAATTTCATCGAATTCTTTTGAATTTAAAAGAACATTAGTCACTTTATTGAAGCACCTTGGTCACTTTTAGTCAATATTAGGCACTTTTTGGGTTAAAAATTAGTCATTTTTGGTCACTTTTTCGGTTTAGAGGAAAACAGGGTAGTGCGTCGCGCATAGCATATATCAATCGGTAGAAAGAAAAATATAATATATAATGTAATGACAAAATATGTAATACGTAGATTAATATCTCAGCTTTGCTTTATTTATGGGGAAATTTTAACCTATATTAATTAAAATACTTAATTACTAAGTCTTCCAAATAAGTCCATATGCGTCAACTCACCCTACTTGTTGGGTAATGCGGCGCATTATTCATTCTTATTCATTCATATTCATTTATTAATTCATTTATTCATTCATATTCATTTATATTATTATACATCTGTTTGTAAATTAAAAATAGTTTTTTAACAATCAAACGCACAATTTCAGTAAAAACAGATATTTATATTCATTTGCAGTTTTAAAAAAATATATTGCAAGTCATATTTTGGGAGTGATTAGCAACCAAAGCTATAAACATACAATATTTAACATCTCAACATTTTACCATTAAAATTGCCATCCGCGCCGCATTATCCGCTTGTGTGCAGTATTGAAATAAGACTCTTATTTTCAGATTTTAACTAACTTCACGTATTTGTGACACTTGACGTCCTTCGAAAAAGTCAAAAGATCAATATTAACCAAGTTTTATCACATTTGGAGCATTGCATTCTAAGCTTCAGTGATTTATTCGCAACTGTGAAAATAGATGAGAAACACCCAAAAAAGACTTTTCTCTTCAAAAATCAAATAATTATCTTAATTAACCTAATTTTCTCACTATTTGATATTACATTCATGAATTTATATACTGATTCTAACCTCACTCTCACTCTCACTCTCCCCAAAGTAGGTCATTTTTGCACTTCTTTCAAGTAAATTAAGCTGTGACAGCCCTGGTTATACTATTATTTTAGATGCACGGTTTTCTTTTAGATTTGTTCAAAATATTATGTTACAGTGTCTATTAACCCCCTCCCCCCCCCCTTGTAACAGATCGTAAAATTTCCCCAAACCCCTTCATCACAAAAAACTGTTACGTAATTTATGGTTGGCCCCTGAGTCCAGACGAGAAAGAAAGTTCAAAAGTTTCAAAATGAATTTTTGGAAGTCAGCTTTCAACAAGTGACGATTTTTCGGCCAGGAAAAATGGTGGGCAAGTGCAGTTTGGCCCTTTGTGACCTTCTTGGTCGATTCTCGCTGGAATTGCAGTCGCACTCGCGTTTACGACCGTGTGCGGTCTTTCCTCCTAACTAATCACTTCCAGGTTTCCCACGATCTGCAAACAATGTGAACTCTCGGTGGAAACATCAAGGAGAACGAGGAAAAGGACGTTATAAAGTGGAAGTAGAGGAAAGGTAAGCTGATTCTCCAAGGAAGATTCATAATGATAGTTTGCGACATCCGTTGTTTACGATATGTATGCAGCTTGTTGCTATACAATACGAACTAGCACCCACTCTTCCTTTTACAGGCGTAATTTTTTAGTATTTTGCCCATAAAAATTAACAGTGAAACATGCATTGAATTAAATAATATTCAGGGATCGCAGTGGTTCAGCAGTTCAATTTTAAGAAAAAAAGGGGTATTTTTCTCCGAAAAAGGAGATTTTTTTCTTTTCATTCTTTAAACTTTTGGTGTCCCGCGCCACCTGAGTAAAAATGCTTTGACTTGATTCCGACCCGATTTAGTCTTGAGTTCGACTTCAAGACAGTGATATCTAGTTGCGTCTCAAAAATGATTCGAGACATCAGATAAAGTCTCACTTTCATGGCCTCAACCAAGTCGGCGTGAACTTGTCTCAAGACGAACATTTCTGGGCTCAGAAATGAGTTAGTTGACAGATGCAAAGAATTAAAATTGGTGAGAAAAAAACTGTCCAATTTTTTTATTAGTTATAGATTTAATGCTTTCACGATGATTCATTATGATGAAAGGAGGTGTTTCAGGTTTCAATCGTGTGCAAAACTAC
>JAUMHM010000078.1:40765034-40777719 GCA_032362435.1 Melikaiella ostensackeni | reverse complement strand
TCAAGGACTGCTTTAAGATGTGGAAGCACCGGTGGGAGCGTGTGGTTCAATCAAATGGGGACTACTTCGAAGGATGCATAACCCGGATGACAAAGACTAGCACCACTGCGGAGATATGAACGTAGGTCGGATACTTTTCGGACACACCTCGTATCCCACGGAATTTTCTCTCTTCCTTCTATCCCTCAAGATCTCTCCATACCACAAATCCCCACGTTTACATCAGGATCCCACCTGTTTCACGGGATACCGGGTATTTCAAGGAACCTAACCTATCCCGTAGAACCTCATCTAACCCACTGGACCCCGCCTATTCCTCGGAAGCCTTACTATCATATGAGATTTTCTCTCTCCCGTATCCAACGGGACCCCATATAATCAGCGGGACCCCTTCTATCCCTTGGCACCTCACCTAACCCATGGGACCTTTACTATATCACGGGACCACCCGTATCCCTTGGAACCTTAGCTAATAAAAATATAAAAGTTAAACATATTAACCACTGGTTCGTGACATGTTGATGTTAGATATGTCGTTTTCATGTTGTCCTCTGTTAGGGTGTTTAACAAAAAACTTGTTTTAATTTTTCGGCGGCCGTATCGCGATAGCACGCTCCTCTAGGTGAAAAAATACTCGTAATTCCTTTCAGACTTAAACAAATTTTTTTAGACGTTGCGAGCATCAAATTTACATGGAAATTTAGATTTTTGAGTTTTTGATTTTTCAAAAATGTACATACTAGTTTTAGATAAACGTCTTATGAAAATAATTGTAGCTAATGCCGGTAAAAGTCATAAAAAGTACCATTTCCTAGGATCAGACAGCAAGATAAGAGCATAATTGTAGCCCTAAACATGTTTCGTAAGGATTGCTAAGATTCTGGGACCTTCCTAATAGAATAGAGAAAAAATATATAATAGAGATAAGATGAAAAATTGTAAATCTGGATACCAGAAAAATATTTTTAAAAACATTCAACAAGGCTTTAATGGTTTCTCCATCACAGTGCCTGCTCCTGTAAAAATGGGTTCAATGAACTTAGGCGGTTTTATTTTTCTATAGCTCACTTTATAAAGTGGGAAAGCTGTTCGACATTAAGTCCTTTTTTACACTGATTATTGACTAAAGTATTCTTTCATTTAAAGTACATATTATCATAAATTGTTAAGACTAATATGGATAAGTTTTGCGAGTCAGAATGGTTTAGAAAAAGTTTTTAAGAAAAGTGCAGCCTTTGTATATTCTGAAAAAGCTCAAACATTTCTTGGAATTTTTGTCTTACAATTCATCAAAATAATTTGTGGGATATCTGTTCGAAATAAGTACCTTTTAAAACATTTATTTTGTCTCTAGAAGCAAAAAAACGCTTTTTTTTTCTCTTTCACGCGGCTTTAAACCTTTCACCAGCGCACACAAAAGGCTTCAGAGTTATCAGTTTTCATGTTTATCATTCTGTAAATAGCAGATAATTATTTTTTTAAAATATCAACTTCGGGGGAGGTTTTTGCTCCATAAACTGAATAACATTGCAGCAAAAACGATATATCGAAAAAAAAATTATTTATACAATGCAATACAATATACAAAGAAAAAACGTCAGTAGAACTCACCGAAATAGCACCTAAAAATTACCAAATTGCTTGGGAACGCGGGATAAATTCCAAGTTTGTTACAGATTGCTAGACATCCGGTAAAAATTAAGGCATAGAGGTGATGCGTAAAAAGTCAGTAAAGTAGAAAAAATTTTACCGAACAAGATTGAGTACGGACGATTATATTTTATTCTATAGAAATTATCCAATATTATTTTACTTGTTACACTTCAGGCTAGGACCTACGTATTTCTTTAGGTCTATAACCATCGGTAATAAATAACATTTAGGAATGTAGATAGCATTAGCATTATTATAAGAAAAGTGTTGTAATAAACCTTATATAAGGTACAGATGTAGATTAAAGACTCGACAGGACAGTCTCACTAACATTACAAAAAGACAACAACAATAAAGAAAGTAGCATAGGATTTAGATAAAACATATTATTTCTTAGACAACTTGTCCACACAGTAAGGGTTATTTAATTTCAAAACCTTCCCTAGCATAGGGTTTAGCTGAATTTGGATCTGTAAAGAGTAGATTAGCCTAGGTTTTCTGGATGAATCAAATGTTTTCGGGAAAATAAGCTCTATTCTTTCTCCCGTGCGGCACCTTATATTCATTAGATTACTTACATTATTCATGAAATAATCAACAGTTATCCGCGAGGGTAAGTAACTGATTAATTTATATATATCACAAAACTCGCGTGTTACAATAGGCGCCCAATGTGGGGCCACGAGGAGTCGAAAAAAAAGATAAAGCCTAAAAATTAGATCAGCTGTAAGTACCAGGGTCATTAATGGACCATAGGGCAATTATAAGCGCGTTCTTTAAAGGCGACCCTAGCTTTCGAAAAATACAATTACCACCGCCTACGAGTCAAAAACAGATACCGCAGGGCATGCGAGCCCTTGACCAGTATCTAAATAAGAGTGAAAAAAGCGACATCCCATCCCAGAGAAACTGCATGGGAAAATAGACTTAATAAACACACCCCAAGTGAAAACAAAGAGACAATTAAACACTTCGAAATCGTGAAAAATCTACGACAAAATAAGTAAAAACAACTTGAGATCCTCAAAAGCCCAGAAGAAAAATGGCACAGCGATGAATATCAGTCAAGAAGATTAAACATTACCATTACAAACATGGTAATGGGAGGGATCAACACATTAACACCACAGGAGAGCCAGGACACACCCATGAGCCCATGGGACCTCATGAATCTCCGCCTCCAAGAATTAGAACAAACCACTCAGAGAATTCTGGAGAAGAAAAACTACAGAGAGGAACAACTGGCGGCTCGGGACAAGGAGGTACAGGACCGAATGACCGCCACGCAAAGCAGCCTAGGACGATCATTGGAGGTAACCACTAACCTGACCAAGACGCTCGAAGAAAAGGGGCTGAGAATGCAGGCCCAATTAAATCGCCTGGAGACCGCCCACGCCCGAGTGACGAAGAGAATTACAGACGAGTCTATAAGAAGAGAAGGTGGCCAGATCATACAACACCAACCCAATATTAAATACATTCTCCCCGAATTCAACGGAAAAGGGAGTCCAATACGCTACCTTAGACAATTGGAGCAGTTTTGGGAAGCTGTACGCCCGAAAGCCTGCGATGCAGCCTACCTAATAGAGAAATCCCTATCAGGACCCCCGGAAAATTGGTGGTGTATTGTGAAAAATGAAGTCACGAGTTTGGAAACATTCATGGCCATATTTCGAAAACGATATTGGAACGAGCGAACTCAGCACGCAACTAAAAAGAAGCTCGAGTTCGATTATTACCAAGCCAACAGAGACCAGTCGCGAGCGGAATACGCCACGAAAATCATCGCCCTCGTAAACGAGCTCTCACCAAAGCCAGACTCTACAGAAATTATAAAAAAACTGGATCGTCATTATAACGACGAAATAAAATATGCAATAGTTGGAAGAGGCATTCATGACTGCGAGCAATGGATTGAACTGCTAGAGGAATTCGATAAGGTCGGTAGCACCAATAATGGAGCCTCAGAGGGACGAGAATGGCGAAATTAAAACAATTATTGAGCGGAGAACAGCAACAATATGCAAGGTACGTAGCGGCCATCAAATGGGGGAAACCATAATCCACGCAGTGGAAACAACTTTCAAAACAACTGGCTGAATCCACAGGCCAGCGATACGGGAAGAATCCAAGGTAGCAACAATAACAAATTAGGACAGGGAGCAGGGGACAACCACCCTTCCAGGAGCGATCATGGAAACAACGACCAAGTCTACCACAGTACAAAGTCCAAAACATGGAGTTGGACTTTCAAACCGTTGGTGACGACCAAGATAGAGAAGAGCTACCGGAAGAAACCATAGTAGACAAGAGAAACGAGCAAGGGCCACGTCAATAAAACCGTTAATAAGGAATATTGAAGTGGTACCTGAAACAATAACATATCGCACCCACACGCTTATAAACACAAGAGAGGAACTATTAGAGGAGGCACCCCAGGTAATACTGGTATATCCGAAGAGTTCCTCAACCAGAACAAAGAACACTCCAACAGGTACCCAAGTTTGCCACTAGCAGGTGTTGCGGTAACTGGACCCATGGGGGGCAAGCCAACACGACTCAGTAAACAAATATATGCTGACGTGCAAATTAATAACATCATGATACAGATGGCCTTCATAATAGTACCTCGTCGGTCAAGAACCTGTATTATTGGCATAGATGTATTAGACAATAAACGCAATGCAGCTCCAGGACGATGGAAAGAATGAAACAGAAGATTCTACAAACCCCTCACAACTACAAACGCAATGTGCACTGTCCACAGACATAGCATGGGTCGAAGTACGAGAAAAGGTAGCGGAAATTGCCGACCTGAGTCAGCTGAAAAACGAACAGTTAAGCTCTATTCTATGGCGCCATCGACAGGTGTTTCGAAGAGAACCTGGTCTACTGACCTGTTACCAGCACGTGCTCAAGATTAAAGAGGAACAACCGTTCATCGGCCAAAGCTACCCAATACCCATGGCCCACCGTGAGAAGGTCGAGGAGAAGATTGATCGGATGTTAAAAATGGGTATTATACAGCGATCCGATAGCCCTTACATAAACCCTATAGTGCCAGTAGTAAAAAAGGACGGCACTATAAGGCTATGTCTTGATGCACGTAAACTCAACGAAATACTAATCGAGGAATGGGAATGCCCTGAACCAACCGAGATTCTATTTCAAAAATGCAGAGGCATTAATGTCATGTCCAGTCTGGACATGACCAGTAGTTTTTGGCAAGTGCCACTCCAACCAGACTCGAGACAATACACTGCCTTCCAACACCGTGGCAAAAGTTATGAACTTAGGGTCGTTCCGTTCGATCTCAAAACTAGCACCGCCACACCAGTAAGGGGACTCGACCATGCACTCCAAGGGATCGGCGATCATATAATAACATTCGTTGATGATACGTTTGTTACTTCAGAATCAAACCAACAGCACTTTGAACACCTTAATGAGTTACTCGGAAGATTAGCGAGAAATAACCTGACCCTGAATCTGGACGATTCTCATTTTTTTAAAAGAGAGACCGAATTCCTTGATTTCATATTAACAACCCAAGGAATCAAACCCGATCCTAACAAAATTAATAACATCCAGGAATTCCCGGCACCACGGAACGTGAAACAACTACGTGGATTTCTTGGACTTGTTAATTTTTATTCCAAATTTAGTAACAGACACAACGCAGAGACTGTACCTCTTCTACAATTACTAAAAAATGAAGTTAAATGAAACTGGGATGAAGCGGCACAAGACAGCTTCGAACGCATAAAGCGACTATTTGGGGAGTCAATACTATTATACTTTCCAGATGCCAGGAAGCCATATTACCTAGAGACAGACGCCAGCAATTATGCTTTGGGAGCTGTATTATACCAATTAAGTAACAAAAAGAAGAGGGAGATAATTACTCTGGCCAGGAGGACTCTGAAAGGACCTGAGATTGCCTATAGTACTTCACAACTGAGAAGGAGCTCCTGGCCATTGTATGGTCATTACAGAAGTTCCGCACCTACCTGCAAGTGACAGAGATCGTTAATGGTATCGATCATCGAGCGTTGACATTCCTGAAGACCTACAAATTTGTCAACGCACGCCTCACTAGATGGATCCACGCCATTCAGGATTACCAGATTAGGGTCGGGCACCTGCCTGGAAAAGAGAATGTCATGGCAGATGTGCTGAGCAGCCTGAATGAAGAGGAAGCCTATAGGAAGGGACGGGGTGAGACCCGAGTAACCATTCATGCACTTAGTTATGAATGGACTCCAGAAATAGAAAGAGAAATAAAACAAATACCACAGGCACAGAAGAAAGACAAGAAGATTCAAGAGATTAAGCGTCAAGTTCTACGAAACCCAAAGGACGCAGCAAGGTACGAAATTGTTAATGACAATTTATACCACACGGATGGAGCAACACACTGGATATTCGTGCCTAAAAAATTAACAGAAGCCCTAATGTGTGAATGTCACACCTTCACTAAATATACAAAACTCAATCTGATTAGAAAAGCGACTAGCGAGATAGCGGTCAAAAAAATCGATGAATTGAGTGAAGAAATTGGAAAATCGCACTACGTTCTATCTGATAGGGGTACGCAGCTCGCGAGTCGCAAGTGGTAACAAGCATTAGAAGAAAGGGGAATACGGATGATCCTCACCTCAATTCGCCACCCTCAAGCGAATATGGTGGAGAGGGTGAATCGCGAATTGGCCCGACTCTTCAGGACCTTGCTACCCTCAGATAAACACAGGACATGGTACTCACAAGTGGGAAATGTCGGGGCAATAATAAATGAATCGTACATTGAAACCACGGACTCGACGCCATACGAAGCGCTTTGGGGCCAGAACCCAAAAAGATGGTGGACCGCTCTTTTGCCTAAAGTACCCCCACCATCGCAAATAAACCGAGAAGAACAGCTAATGGTATTGCGAGAAATGATTAAGGAAAACAGGGAGAAACGCATCAGTCAAATCAACAAGAACAAGAAAGGCATTGAGTTTGAAATCGGCGAGCAGGTACTAGCAAAAGCCTGCAACGTGTCAAATGTCGCCACTGGCACTGTTTCGAAATTCCTAGCACTGTACGAAGGACCGTACACAATAAGGAAGAGGCTTGCCAGGAATGTGTACCTGCTGTGGAATGAAGCGTCAAACCGAGAGAGAGGCCAGTTTCACGCGAACGACCTGCGCAGATACAAGCGGAGGGAAAGCGTGGAAACTGCGTGGGAAGAGAGGCCCAATGTATCTGAGAAAAACGGTAGTAATCCTCAAGCAACGGAAGATGACAGACGTTTGTACTGAACCGGACAAATCCCACCTCCAACGAAGATTTGCAATTCAGTGCGATATGGATCTGGAGCAGGAAGACGCCATAGTAATAGAACATTAGCATCACCACGTGATTATGGCATCACAACAACAAAGAAAAAGGCGGCGAAAAAACCCGGAATGAGTGTCTCGGAGGTGAATCCCTACCGCATCAAGAAGCATCTGAAGCACCAGCTCGTAGAAGGGGACGACCAACTCCCCACACAGGAGGAACCTGAGAACCTAACACTGGAGGAGGAGATTCTGCAGCTGTCCCTCATACTCGTGGCTATATAGACAGCAGAAAACAGCACAAACACCAGCACGAAGGATGAGGCAGTATCACACACCCAGGAACATCGGGAGGAGAGTCTACACTCTAATCAAGTAGACTCTATAAGCAACATCCTCCAGGAGGTGAGGATCATCACAGTTCACATGGTAACGTGTCCAGAGGCAAACCCTAGAGAGGCCCAGGATAAACCCATGGCAAAAATGAGGAGCCGCACGAAGCGAACCCGACAAGAGGCGCTGATGGACGAAATCGCCAATGCTCAGAACACAATTCCTTCGAAAATAACAAAGAAATGCTGGGACACTCAGAAGAAGAAGGGAAGCAACGTCAAAGCCTGCAAGGAGAACATCCACAATAAAACGAAAACTCAGCCACAAAAGCTTCCCAGCCAGGAGAAACGGTCTCGACCGGAAGGACGACAAATTATCTTCCTCGAGGGTCTACCAATGCCAAAAACCATCAAGAACGCGGGGGCCATAAATCACCGGAGAGCCAGAGCGGAAACTCCAGATTGTCCCGCAGCAGCCAGAGGAGAGAGAGGATGCCTCAAGCCGAACGAGGAGACCCTCTGGCAGCCACACCCATCGGAGGACAAGGAAATCTGGGAAATATACCGCCACTGGACCCCAGCGCAGGACTGTCCAATAACACCTGGCTGGATCTACAAAGAGAAGAACCCCCGGCGGCATCCCGACAACAACAATAGGGAAGTATATAAACGCTTGAAATTTTAACGACGGATTAACTCTTGAAGTTAGTACTTACGAGACCTGTCCATTTTCACTTAAATGCATGCCCGCTCCTAGGGAGATGAAATCAATTTAAAACCATCGTTCAAATTCCAGGGAGGGGGGGGCATATGTAACATGTAGGTCACATAGAGGTGCCTGTGCATAGACAAACAGCACAGGATATATATATGAAAAGGGCCTGTGAGGTTGCCATGCGTAGGGAGGAGAGTAAGAACGCAAGCGCAAGTGACTTCCTGACCTAACAAGTCATAAGTGGGGCGCGAGAGACCTCGAAGTCGAGGGACTCACTTGCGTAACAGAAAAGAATCAGAAAGAAACTTGCCTTCCTAGAGCAAGGATTTCAGAGGAGAAACTTATGGGCAACTGGAAGCAAAGCCTTCCACCACTGGCCACATCCCTGTTCTCTACGAAGGGTATTAACAGAGAGCCTACTTTCTGCTAATACCTTAGAAAGATATCTTTCAAGAGCAATCTGGAGATCTTCTTCAGAACCTGGTTTATAAAAAGAATATCTTTTTTCGAGAGATTCCAGTGTATTCTTGGAATAAGTTTGTAAAAATTTAAGAATTTTCCTAGCACGCGGATTTTATTCAAGATAAAAATTAGAAAGGAATGATTATTTATCTTTCCGCCATACAGGTTTTTTTGCTGCTTCCGTCACACAGGTGGGTCGTTTATGTCCAGTTGTTCTTTTTTTTACCTTAAAAGCTTTTTAAAAATCTGGAAGAATTCATGTGCATTCCTCGGAGCTTCTTCAAATTTCATCAGAAAGTTCCAAAAACTATCGGGCTGAGTGCGAGTTGAACACAAAAATTTAACTGAAAATCGATTTCTAAAAAAACGCGTTTTTTACAATTTTTTTACAAACTGTAAAGAATAAAAATATGAAAAAAAACAAAGATGCGGCATATAATTCTGTATAGGATTCCATATTCAATAAATTAAAATTTCACATTTGAATTTTTTATGGCCAGGGACCTCCCCACTTTCGACTCAAAGATTCTGCGTACGTTGTTCTTGCATATGGATTCTTATTCATTTTGATTATTACGCAAAATATATAATTTTTTCTGAAAAAACGTCTTGTCTCGCAAATCTTCGTATTCTTTAAATTATGTATGCCAAAAATTAGACAAAATGGTTTATCTGTATGGCCTTAATCTCACAAATACGATTTCCCTATGCTTTTCAGGGCCGTTGAGGAAATGAAAAATTCATTTGTGTGTGACTGTCACAGCATAAAAATACATTTTTTTTTCTTAAAGATCGAAATAAAATCTACTTTCTCATGAAAATTTTTTGTGTCCTAAAAAAGAACACCTGAAAAGTTTACAAATCAGAAATAGACTTTGAGACTACCCGCTTTTTCAGCTCATTAGAGAAAAATCTACAATAAATGTACAGCAAAAAGAAAAAAGAAGGAGAAGAAAGAGTTAAGCAAAACCAACCTCACACTCTTTCTCTTCTCCGTCTGTTTTACACTACTGGGGTCCAGCATGTTTCGAAGCCAATTTAGACTTTCTGATCAGAGGTAATTTATAGGAAAACAATAGGTACAAAAATAAAAAAATTGTTATTTTAGTACATATTTCATTCCTTGACTGAAATTGGTTTTGACATAGACTAACTATTCTCATATTGTACCAAGGAGCAAAATGCAATCACATAGGCTGTCATTTGTTTCTTGGCTTCAAGCAAAACGTTGCACTGCGTTACTCTGACTTTAGTCTTCTGAAAGGTGAGAACAGCAAACGTGTGGTGTTTAGAATTTTTCTGCGTTTCTTCTATAATTTCTGGCGTTTCTTTTTTGTTTCTCAGTAGTATATATTTATACATTGTTTATCCTTCTGTCCTGTGATTTTTGTTCATTCAGTTTAGGTTATAGGTTCGTTTTTCATTGTCTTTTCAAATCACTGCTTTCGAAGCAAAGCGAGAATCCTAAAGATCTTGTATGGTCATCTCGCGCTGACCATGCCTTCGAAGCAAAGTTTTCGCAGAGTATGTGCAAATCCTTTCCGTAAGGAGAAACATGGGAAAGGAACTGATTTAAGGTCTCTAACGGAAAAACAGCGAATAGCGTTTCCTGATTTGCCGAAAGGTATTAAAATATGTGGTGCTTGTAGAAATCTCAATTCACAGCCATCCAGAGTTGTAGAAGAGCCTAGTATTAAAGTAGAGGAAGAGATAAAAGAGGACCAAAAGTGCCAAAAGTGCCAAAAGTGGAGTTTTGACTTTTCCGGAAGTCAAGCGAGGCAAAAAATTAGCAGAAGAAACTGAAAATTTGGTAAGGAACTTTTACGAAGATGACGAGAATAGTCGACTGATGCCAGGTAAGAAAGATTTTATATCTGTCAAAAAACTAGACGGCACTCGTGAGCAAATACAGAAGCGACTGATTCTGTGCAATCTTTCAGAATTATATGCCAGATTTGTAACCCAACACGAAAATGTGAAGATCGGATTTTGAAAATTCGCACAACTGAGGCTAAAACACTGTGTCTCAGCTGTAGCAAGTGAAACTCACAATGTTTGTGTCTGCGTTTATCATGAAAACGTAAAGTTACTGTTAAATGCGATTGATATCAAACATTTAAATTAAGGGACTGACAGACAATTATCAGATTACGACGACTGCCTGGGAGATATCATATGCAGTGAATCCCTTGATGCTTGTTACTCTAACGAATGCGGATCTTGTCCTGATATTGGAAATTTTTAAAAGTACATGATTCATCTATTAAACGTGAATAGTTTCCACACAGTGACATATCAAGTTCGGCAGCAAACTGATAGGAGAACTTTGAAGACCGAAATAGCAGACACTGATGCTTTCGTGGAAGAACTCTGCACTGAACTTAAAAATGTTAAGCCTGACGCTTTTATGCGAAACAACAAGGTTTGTTTCTAGAGCACTTTGAAGTTATACTAAAAGGAGGTGATTTCTTCATTTTGCTTGACTTCGATGAAAATTATGCTTGCATCATTCAAATTGCTGCACAAGCTTTCGATTGGAATAATAATCAAGCTACAATATTTACAGTAGTTATTTATCACAAAAAAGGAAACGAACTGAAGCATTTTAGCATGACAATCATCTCGGATTGTTCAAATCATGACACTGTAGCTGTATATACATTTCAAAATCGCATCACTGAGTACCTCAAGAAGGAATTCAGTGTTGTCAACCAAATTTATTATGCGACAGACGGAGCTGCGCAGCATTTTAAGAATAAATATGCCTTCAGCAATCTTTCAAATCACAAAAAAGATTCTGTAATTCCTGCAGAAACACATTTCCAAGCAACTACACATGGAAAAGGTCCAGGTGACGAATTTGGTGGAAATTTGAAAAGACTAGCGGCAAAAGCTAGCTTGCAGCGCTCAACACAGAATCTAATCCTAACTGCGATGGAGTTATTCGAATGGGCCAAGGATCATATAAAGGACACAGTAATTTTTTTAGTTTGAGAGAAGATCACATAAAGATGACCAAAAAACCTCGAAACTAGATCCTTTGAAGCAAGTACAATTCCCGGCACCTTAAAATACCACGCATTCATTCAAAATGAAAAAGGATAATTGCAACTGAAAAAGACTTTATTCGCAACAGAACATGATCTGTTTCCGAAGACAGTCAAAAAGCCTCAAGTTCAGAGGAGCAAACAATGCGTGAAGAAAAGACGAACTAAATAAATGATGATGAATTTTGTGCAGCTTCGCTTTAGAATCATGCATACCATTTGAAAATAACCGTTTTGCCCGGAGGATGAAAATTTCACCCCCTGTAGTTCGGGGAGGAATGGTAGTAAAAGTCTATCAATTGGTGGGTACACTTCTATCGTATAAACAAACAAACCCTGAAAATTTTAAGGCAATCGGAAGAAATGACTTTTAAATTTGAGGCAATTCCGGAATAATGCCCCATATTCGTTAATAAAGGCAATCGGATAATGGTTGAAAAAAAGAATCTATTTGCATAATTCAATATTCTTTTCATGGAATGTAGGATAAGATCATTTAAGAGCTCTATCAATCAAATTCTCTACAACTCCTATTTAATGTTGAATGGAACGATTAGAATTAAAATTGAGTGTCCTTCCTGAACAGTTTTTCTGTGCCAATCGATAATAATATAATTTTCATTAGTTTTCATTAAGGCCAAATTAAGAAAAATCAATATACCTTCTGTTTCAATTTCAACAGTAAATTGTAATGTTGGATGTATACTATTAAATACATTAAGTAGGGTATCCACATTTTTTGCACGTAAATGAAGTACAAAATCATCAACATATCTTGCATAAAAGTCCAACTCAAAATTAATTTCATCAAAAACTTCATTTTCCAAATCTTTCATCACAATTTCAGCAATTATTAAAGACAAGACTGAACCTATATCGAAATAAAAAATTTTTGTTTATGAAAAGTACCGTTGATATTAAAATAAACAGAATTGAAAACATTCAATGTCATCAAGAAACTGTTTTTTCGCAATCTTAGTATGAAGTCTGATCATATCCCAACTTTTTTCCATGACAAGCTTAACTCTTTCACATACAGGGTTTGTCCTGAAAGTAATAGGACTGAGTCGATTTAAGAAAATTTATTGAGCCAATCGTTACAATCTTTAAAAACTTTCAAAATAGGCTCCTTCTGCGTCGATGCAGCGCTGCCAG
>JAUMHM010000078.1:40713854-40727615 GCA_032362435.1 Melikaiella ostensackeni | reverse complement strand
CTCCATCAACCTAACCTGAAACAAAGGCACACAGCCTTCATAGCCTTGGCCAAATAGGTCTAGCATCAACGGCAAGGGGATTAGTCTCCAGACCTAGGCTAGTAGTCTGCTCCTTTGCAGAATTAAAGAAGAAGAAGAAAGAAGAATGTCTAGCGATCATGGCTCACTGGCATTCGGGGGCTCGCTAGCGAGCCAGCAACAACCCGGAGGAGCTTTTTTGGCAGGTGATAGAGTCTACTCTTGACTCCGACATCTGATTCTCCTCTTCCTAATGACGCAGTGGGCAGGATAGAGAGTCTACTCTCGAATCCGAGTCTGGTGTACATATAGGGCCGCGTTGACTGGCAAAGTATCGAGTTTTCCGAATAGCCGGAGAAAATTCGAGTCGTAGGAACAGTGGACAGGGCAAAGAGTCTATTCTTCTACACTAGTTTGGTGTACTACGGCACGAATCAATCTGTCGACGCTAAAAGCGTAGAGTTGGATAAATAAATATTGTGGAATTTCCTAATACCTGCGAAATAAAGAATTTTGATTAAGCGAAAGCGTTAATATCATAAGATAAATGTAAATTGTGATTTCTTTATTGATGACCAAAGTAAAATATCAAAAACAGAAATAGGCATAGACTTGCTAGATAGTATGTAATAAGAATCCACGATAGATAAATGATTAGAATAGAAATCCTTAAATTGATGAATATATTGATGGAAAGGTAGAAAGATAAGAATAGATTGGTCAAAGAAATATGATATAATCCTCGGTAGATCTATGTGAATTTCATATATCATTGAATATATTAGTTAATGAAGTAGAATATTAGGTGTTATCAGGTACATTATTTCTCCTCCCGAGAATCCAATCTTATAAAAGGAATGATTTTATATAATCGACAATCAGAAATTCAATAATTGAACAAAAGAGAGAAAACGTAATAAAACGAATAAAAGCAGAAGGTCTCAGTAGATACCAGCATTCTGTAGATCTTGTAGCTTCTCACACACAGAATTGAAAGTTGTTGTCAGAGTGTTACGGAAAGTGTTTAATACGAACTGAAAAAGAAATGTACAAATTCCTCAGTAATGAGCCACTTGATTTTGAAATATCGGCCACATTTTTTTATGACATATTTAACCTTATAGGAAGAGGTTCCGTGCAAGGAATGAGGCTAATATACTTGTTTTCTTTTTAATATGGTTAGACGAGAATTAGGGGGTGTGACTCACTTCTGAAGGATAACTCACTACCGAGAGAATATGGATTTTTTGTGTTTTTATTTTTTGTAAAATTATATTTCTCATATTAAACTAATTTCTAGATATTGTTGATGGCTACTTAGTGTGGAATCCAAAATGTCACATGCTTTCGAAAAGTCCTCTAGATCCGTCCATTGTTAAATTTGTGAAAAAGGAAAAATTCCAGGACTGCTCGAAATCACCACTTCTAACAAAGATAACACGTGACAACAATGGCAGCAGTATTTTAATGATCAGAGAAAAAGAGGCCAAACATTATAAAGGGCTCTCATGTTGCTGGGCTCCGATTATCAGACCGGTCCCGAAAAAACCAAAACCACAGGAAAAATTTGACTCATCAATCACGTAAGAAAAAGTCTTTCCTGATCTTCGAAAAGTTTATAATTAATATTTCTTCCATTTAAATAATAAAAATTGTTTTTATTTTTCAGGATTGAACATTGTGTCGACTTTAGCAATTCAGTCACCTTGCCAAAAGAGGTTGAGCTCCTGATGGTCTCTTGCAAAGAAAACAAGGGAGCAAAAGTTACAAAAGAAAAGTCAAAGCTGAAATACAAGAAGTCAAAAAAGGAAATGTCTGTTTACGAGAACGTTCATCCAGTTCTAAATCCCGAAAAAGTTTTAGATCGCCTCAATATTTCTGAATCTGGAAATGTAACAACTGGACGAAAGAGGAAATTGAGTGTTTTGTTATTAGGGCTAGACAATGTCTCTAGATTAAATCTCCAAAGGACTCTACCTAGAACGGAAAATTATCTTCGGAAAAAGGGATGGCTGAGTATGAAGGGCTACAACAAGATGGGAGAAAATACATTTCCCAATTTAATGGCACTTTTGACTGGTCAAAATCAAGAAAATTCTTATGGCAGATGCAAGCCCACTGTTCCTTTTGGCTTGGATCATTGTCCAATGATTTGGTACAATTTTCGGAGTGCTGGGTTTGTCACGGCTTATGGAGAAGACGAAGCTAAAATTAGCACTTTTAACTACCTTAAGGTGAGTTTCATTCCAAAAGAAGGTACCAAAATGTGGATAAAAACAAAACTGTTTTTAAGTGATGATTTTCGATTAAAATTTTTAAATTATGGATTGAGATATGCTTAGAAATACTGACATTATAATGAATGATCAGATTAGTATTATTATGGCTTTACTTTCATACTTTCCTTTGAATGACCGAAGTTTGGTGGGACTGACGTTATCATTGTACACGCCACCTTATGACGTTT
Source organism: Melikaiella ostensackeni (assembly GCA_032362435.1). Lineage (NCBI taxonomy): Eukaryota > Metazoa > Arthropoda > Insecta > Hymenoptera > Cynipidae > Melikaiella > Melikaiella ostensackeni. The sequence goes on along the minus strand of JAUMHM010000078.1, from coordinate 40,725,130 downwards.
TAGCTGCTTAATTTGGACATGATTTTATACTTGTGGAACATATATCTCGCATCAAGTTGGTAGTTGGGTGTATACTTCAAATAATAAACAATAAAAATAATAATGTAGCTGCGGATAAGGTTGACAATTCTGTTGGAGAAATGCATTCCCTCGGAAAAATTTGAGGCGATGAATAGAGACTGGGTGTTTTGAATGCTAGAGCTGTAAATGATTTTAAGGAAAGGGAATCGCGGGATAGAATGCGTGTAAGCAAGCTAGATATTTTATGTGTACCGAAAACAAAGAAGAAGGGATGTGAGATAAGAAAAATAGAAAATGGACTAGAACTTTGGTCAGGAATAGATAGTGAATCACATGGCAGCCAGGGAGTCGGTCTGATTATGAATAAGAGAGCAAAATAGCATGTCAAAAAGTATGAATGTGTATCTCCTAAATAAGTATGGGTTAGAATGAAAGTGGATATCAGAAGGCTATTTATTATAGCATGCCAAGCTCCAGTTGACGATGACAGTAGTGGTGTAAGAGATACCTTCTGGGACTCGTTAAATGATATTATAGGCACTTGCGATCCCGGGAAAAGAATAATTCTACTCCACGTTCATGCATAGCCTTTTCAAAATTTAAGGTCAATCCTTTGACATCTGTAATTTGGTGATTGTGAATTCTCTTTTGTTAAAACTCTTTCAGCTTCAAAGAATACATTCTCATCACGTGTCTCGCGCTTTGCACTCGATTAAAGTATGTGCAAAACGCAACATTCTCTATATTACGTTGACCTCTATTATATTAAATGTATGTTTCAATGATTTCTGTACCTCGTTCCGGACGTTCTGTGTTCGCTGAAAAATTTGGTTACTGAACATTTTCTTGTATCTCGTGTCGTTTTTCCATCAATTCAAATTTGTTACATTTTATGTCATTTTTCACGATTGAAACGAAAGCTACGTCTCTTATCAAAGAATGATCCGAAACAAATTTGTAGAATTATTTTAGGCCAACAATTTTGCTACCAAACATTTTATCAAATTTTGTGTTGTTTTTCAAAAATTCCAATTTTTTATTTTTAGTGTAGTATAAAGAGGCTAGAACCAAACGAGTTACGCTTACTCCGAAAGGGATTTGGCTTAATGGTATAATAATAAGTGACTACCTCAGAGTAAGTCTTATTAGAAAAAAAGGGACCAAAATGTGGATAAAAACAAAACAGTTCTTAAGTGATAATTTCTTATTCAAATTTCCAACTTATGGATTGGGATGTGTTTAGAAATACTAAGAGATTATAACGAATGATCAAATGAGTCTTATCTGTTATCAAAGCCACTTCTTGATGTTAATTCTCCATCATCAAGATAGAAATTATATTAGATAAATAATATGACAAGTTCATTCTAGTATTTTACATCAGTGGCTAATCTTTCTGATGGGATATCTTTTTGAACTTACCTCTTGATTGCTTTACTTCCAAAAGCAGAAAAAAATTATAAAATCTTATTTGTAAACCCGATTGATCTTTTTACTTTCAGGTTGGCTTTGTTGATCCACCAACAGACTACTACCTACGGCCTTACATGATAGCTAGTGAAAAGGTCCTAAACGTTCGAACAAGATTTGGCGATAAGTACTGCACTGGTCCTGAAGTGACAGTCGAAAGGATCCTTGACTATGCGATAGAGTTTGCGAAAACCTTCTTAGGCCTACCATATTTTGGATTCTTCTGGATGAACTCCATCAGTCATGACACCATCAATGGTTTATCATCGATGGACTCTCACATCCTAACGAAATTGGAACACTTTGAAAGGGAAGGAGTGATGAACGATTCAATGATCATTTTTTTGAGCGATCATGGAATGCGATATGGAGACATCAGAAATACCTTTATAGGTTGGTATGAAGAAAGATTGCCTTTCATCTATATCTGGCTTCCGGAATGGTTTCGAGAAGAAGATCCAGAAGCCTATCAAGCTCTGACAGTTAATCAGAATCGATTAACTTCTCCTTATGATCTTTACGAAACCTTGAGAGATATTTTGATCAGAGCTGGTGGAGAAGCAATTTCCAGTTCTGGCTGTCCAAAATGTGGATCACTTTTTAAAACTGTTCCAATAGAAAGAGGCTGTGAAGATGCTGGTGTGGCTTCTCATTGGTGTGTTTGTACAGCTTTTCAAAAGGAAGATGCTAAAAACAAAGTTGTGGTAGCAGGTGCCCAAAAAATCGTTGATCACATTGAAAGTGTAGTCAAAAATTATAAGAACAAAAAGGGCAAACGTTTATGCTCAAAACAGAAGGTTAAGAAAATTCACAGGGTGCATCGTGTTCTGGATTTGGTTGGCAATTCGACTTCTGTTACGGAGTACTTTTATATGATTCAGGTGACTCCTGGAGATGCAAAATTTGAAGCAACAGTGCGATATTATGGCTCTGATAATTACAGTATTTCTGATGAAGAAGTCAGCAGAATAAATTCGTATGCTTACAGCGCAAAGTGCCTCGATTTTGGCCAGAAGCGGTACTGTCATTGTGCGTAGTGAATGATTAGGGATATAATTATTCTAATTACCATTATAACTGGAGAAATTATCAGTGTTCGGCAAGTTATTTACTAAAGAATAAGTGTTACTTCTCTAAAAAAAAGTTACATTTTATCGTTACTGGCAAACTTTTTCCTTAAAACTCTTGAAAGTATCAAATTACTTTTTTATTCGAAGTAGTAGTGCCCTCTGCGAGTAAAAAATTGGTGTTTGTTTCCTAATGAAACGATCATATCATTATGAATGTGCATCATATCCTGTTGTCAATTTTTCTCAAAATTTTAATAATTAGTGACTGAAAATGCATAGACTTTTGAGGAACAGGCTATTTCCGAACACTGGGAATTATAATTATAGTTATGATCATAATTATTATAATGATAGGATCACCCTGATGGTCAAGAGCTTCTGAAAAATATTGAAATATCTTCCCTGGTTTCTCAGATAAAGTATTGATCAGTTGCCAAATTTGATTAGAGTGAATTTCAAAATAGATAGTTCGATTGATAGAGTTGATAATGTTGATGAGTTGATAATTGATCAATGGCCTGTTAGATTTAAGAAAAAAGAGTTTAATTCTGGAAAATGTGTGTTCCAATGACTGAGTTTAGAATTTCACAAGTTTGTTATCAGCACTGTTTAAAAAGCAGAGATTTGAAAAAAGAGAATCATATTAGGTTTGGAAAGCTCTTTCATTTTGAAGTGTTATGACTGAGGATGAAATCTTCGACCTTTTAAAAAAGTAACCATTACATTATAGCCAGTTAAAACTTAAACTTCAAGTTAAAATCAGGTATATGCAAAAATATGTACAGAGAAAAATATTATTAAGAGATAATTCTAGGCACTGAAATAGTACTCATTTTGCCAGTAAAAATTAAGACCAAAAATAAAAAAGTATTATAGTCTAGCTCAATTTTCAGCAAGAATATCCAAGTATTTGCAACGTTCTCTTGAAAAGAATAATGCTATTTCAATAATTTGTTTTTACTATAATATTTTCCTGTAAAGTTAGTCTAATGATAGAAAATAGTTTTATTTTTTCCCTTTTTTTTGAGTGGTTTCGAAAGTGTGTTTCTTAACGGATAATGAACAAATGGAAAATACGATTGATGAACGCAGAAACGGTAGGATAGAAATTAAGGTGCTAAGTTTAGTGATAAAGAAATCGATAATGGTTGTTGCTGTTTAAAGATTATGTGGGTTTTACAACTTTAGGGTGCTTTTTAAATCTGATTCATTACTCGTAAATGGTATTCAAGTGTAAAAGTCTTTATTCTGTTATTTAGGAATGAATGATTTAGAAAAATATAATTGAGTTTTTATAATATCTATCCAAGTTTCCAACAGGTCTAATTATGTGGAGTCAAAATGTTATTTGTTTTAAAAGAAATAAACATGTATTTTCTGTACTTCATCAAAAATGTATTTGAGCTTAGGGGCGGTCCATAAATTAAGTGACAAATTTTGAGCTATTTTTGACCCCCTTAGTTAAACACGGATTTCTTATTTATTCTGCGTTTTTTTTTGCGTTTCTAGTGAGTTTAGTTGCCAATATTCTTTCGGTAATAAATCAAGAATAATTAGAAATATTAAAATATCAGACTTCATAGTCCAAAAAGATCAAAAGAGATAAACTTTCAACCCAATAAGACAAATTTTCAATCTGAAAAATTTTTTTTTAACCAAACAGCTGTATTACCAACCAATAAGTTAAACTTTCAAGCAAAAGAGACCAATTTCAAACGAAATAACTGAACTTTTAACCAAATAGTTAAATTTTTTAACCAAAATTTTCTACGAAATAGTAAATTTTTTGAATAAATAGTTAAACTTTTAACCCACCAGTTGAATTTTATACCAAAATAATTGAACTTTCAACCAAAAACATGAATTTTTAAGCCAAAAACAGGAATATTTTACAACCAAATAGTTGAATTTTCAACTAAAATGACAAATTTTCAGACAAACAAAATTAATTTTTTTACAAAATAGTTCAATCTGAAATCGAGTAGCTGTTTTTTCAACCAAAAAGACGAATTTGCAACAAAATACATTATTTTTAAATAAATTTTCAACCCAAAAATATTATTTTTCAACAAGAAAGTTAATTTTTTTCCAAAAAAGTTAATTTTCATCCAAGTAGTTGAAGTTTCAATTAAAATGACGAGTCTTCAACTAAAAAAATTAATTTTTTACAAAGTACTTCAACCTTAAGTCAAGTAGTTGATATTTCAACCAAAGAAAATTTGAATTTGAAATAAAAAGTAGGTGAATTCAATGAAGAAAGACAAATTTTGAACAACATACGTGATTTTTCAACGACATAGATGAATTTTCTACTAGAAAAGATCAATTTCCAACCAAAAATGGAATAGTTACATTTTGAGTCAAAAAAATTCATTCTCAACCAAAAAAAAAAAAATTCAAAAAAATAGTTACATTTTCAACCAAAGAGACAACGTTTTAACTAAAAACGAGAAATTAAAAAAAATAGAATAGTTGAACTTTCGATTGAAAAAAAATTAATTTTAAAGCAAATACAAACGAATTTTCTACCAAATAGTAAATTTTTTAAAAAATAGTTGAATTCTTAACCCACAAGTTGAATTTTCTAGCAAAATAGTTGAATTTTCAACCAAAAATATGAATTTTTAAGCCGTGAACATGAATATCTTACAACCAAATAGTTGAATTTGGATTTAAAATGACAAATCTTCAAACAAACAAAAATTAATTTTTTTCAAAGTAGTTCAAATCGAAATCTAGTATTTGTTTTTGAACCAAAAAATAGAAATTCTTAACGAAACATTGTTATTCTTAACTGGATAGTCATATTTTCTACTAAAAAAATGAGTTTCACCAAGAAGATCAATGTTCTACCAAAAAATACGAACTTTCAACAAAATACATCAATTTTCTACAAATTTGTTCAATTTTGATGTCAAAAAGGCAAACTATTTACAAAACAGTTGAATTTTCAGCGTGAGAATATGATTTTTTAACACAAAAGATAATTTTCCACGAAATAGTAAAATTTCAAAAAAATAGTTCAATCTTTAACCAAATAGTTGAATTTCAACCAAAAATATGAGTTTTCAACAAAAAAGTTAATTTTCATCCAAGTAGTTGAGGTTAATAAGACGACGAATCTTCAACTAAAAAAATTAATTTTTCACAAAGTAGTTCAACTTCCAAGTAATTGAATTTTTAAACATTTAAGCGAAAAAACGAGTTATTCTTGAACTGTACCGTTGCAGGGTAGGGTGGTCCAAAAATGCATAACGACCATTTTTTTATGCTGGAGAGCAACGATCCCCCTATTTCTTGAAATTGCCGAAGAAAAAAATTCCCTGTTTTTTTTTTAAATCGATCAATCTTAACCCGTGCCCCCGGACTTTTGAAATTAACATTGGGTTTTAGATGGGAAAAGCTCATTTTTCGGAAAAATGGGAAAAACAATGACTTGTTATCAACTTTTCTATCAATAAAAGTTTAGTCACGTCTCGAAGAATGTTCACGAAATGATTTTAAGTTTTTTAAATCTAATTTTCAATTGTTTAAACAAGTATGAATTGTTTGAGCAAATATTTTTCCACAGCAAAACGTGAAAATTTATTATTTTTCAGGATAAAGGTTACAGTTTATGAATGTTAAGAGTTGTATTTTTTGTTTAACACGTTTTTTAATTGTTTGAATAATTTTTATTTGTATAATAATTTCTTTTTTACACAAAATTATAAAAAGCTAGTGTTTCCTTTGAGTAATGACACTATTAACGAAAATGGAGAATAAAATTTTTCCGTTTAAGACATTTTGAAATTATTTAAACAATTTTCATTTGTTTCAACAATTTTTTTCCTCCTAAAAATTGTGAAGGGTTAGTATTTTTGGGATGAATGATACAGTTAATGAATCTCAAAAGTCATATTGTTGTGAAAGAAAATTAAAGAAGAAAAATATTATTATATCAAATGAATTTTTAATTATTTCAAATTATTATTATATATATGATATTATTATTATATACTCTTATTATATTTATTTTTTAATAAATGAAGAAAATTATTCAAACAGTCAATAATCATTTACATAGGAAAGGTGGACGAATTCTATTTTTTTCAAATCTCTTACCTGTGTCCTTTATTATTCAGTATTTTCTTATTTCAGAACTTATAACCTAATTACTTAAAATATTTATTTGTTTAAAGGGTTATTTAAAGAAAATAATACTGAATTATGAGGGACATAGTGTGAGAGATTGGAAAAAAATAGAATTTTATCCATCTTTCCTATGAAAAGGCACAAGCGAATGATTATTAATTGTTTAAATAATTTTCGAACTATTTTACACAGAAAACATTACTCTTAACATTCATTAACTGTACCATTAATTTCGAAAATACTAGCTCTGCATGATTTTTAGGGGAAAAAATGGTTTAAAGGAATTAAAATTGTTTTAATAATTGCAGAGTGTGTCAAACGGAGAAATATCACTCTCAATAATCGTTAATTGTGTCCTTACTCAGAGAAAATACTCACTTTTCACGATTTTGTGGAAAAAAGAAATTATTTTTCAAATAGAAATTGTTTAAAGAATTAATGATTATGTTAAACAAAAAATGTATCTCTTAACATTCATGAACATTCATGAACATTTCTGAAAAATAATAACTTTTTACCATATACCGGGGGAAAAAATTGTTTAAACAATTCGTGATTCCCTGAGACGTGACTAAACATTAATTTATAAAAAGTTGATAACAAGTAGTTGTTTTCCAAATTTTTTTTAAAAATTAATTTTTCCTATTGAAAATCGCATGTTAATTTCAAAGGCCCGGGGGCACGGATTAATATTGACCGATTAAAAAAAAATTGGAAATCTCTTTTTTAGGGAACCTCAAAAAAATGGAAGGGATCGTTGCTCCCTAGCAAAAAAAAAAATTTTATTGGGCCGCCCTGTCGCAGGGCCATCTTTCACAAAATTTGCAAATTTCGTTAGAATTTATCATCAGAAAACGTACTCAACTTCATCTAAATTAGTAACGTTTCTCTCACAAACTCCCTTTTCCATCTTACCAACCAAATTTAAGTTGAAAATTCATATTTCTGGTTGAAAATTTAATTATTTTGTTTAAAATTTGTTGCTTTTTTAACCGAAAATTTAACTATTCCAATTTCAATTAAAAGCTAATTTTTTTAGTTGAAAATTCAAATTTTTTGGAAAATTCGTCTTTTTGGTAGAAAAATTTGAAAATCACTTTCATATTTCAGACTTCACACACTTTCCCTATTCCCCTCTTTCCCGTTTTTAAATAATTATTCTTTTTTCTCTCGTTTGCAAGAAACTTCCCCTTTTTTTCGTTTTTCGCTTAAATGCTTATAAAGTCAACTGCTTGCTCAAAAGTTGAGCTACTTTGCTAAAAGTTAATTTTTTCAGTTGAAGATTCATCTCTTTAGTCGAAAATTTAATGACTGCTTTGAAAATTCGTTTGCTTTTTGGTTTATGGACGGCACCTTACAATGATGAGTGATCAATTCCACTTTTTGTGGTTATTTCCAAGAATTTGAATTTGTTTAGCAGCACCTTAATTTGCAGATGATATGAATATTTGATGTTATATGAAAGCGACTGCCAAATATTTGAAAAATAGATGTTTGAACTCATAAATCATAAATGCGTGATAAGGAGTGTATTGAGTATAAGTTATTCTGTGTTGATACAAAGTTTAGAAGTGTGAATTAAACAAACTCTGTTTTTAACGATTCCAAGTAATTTAGAACACTATTTATCGATAAATGTTAGGGACATGTAAAAATAATTTCTCCTTTCGCTCGAAAAAATTAATTTTATTATTATGAGAATGACAAAACTGGATAAGGACCATTTGGGTTTCCCGCCATCAAACACAAAAAACAAAAATAAATGCTTCCACCTCCCTAAAATATTGTAAATAATGTCCACATACTTCTATCATTTGTAGTAAATTTTATATCATGTAATATAGAAATGATTTTATTTTTGGTGCTTATCCAATTGTCAGGACGATTTGGTGTTTCCTCTTTCCCGAAGAGAAAAAAGAAGTTTTTCACATCTTCAATGTACATTTCGTAAGGAACACATTGCTTCTCTGATTTTATCGAAATTTCATACTTGATAACCTATCGCAGAAAATTTGTTCATACTGAAAAATTTCATTTTTGGTCCTTATCCAGCTGTCCTTCTCAAGCCTTCAATTATACAGGAAATTAAAATAAAATATCGCCAGTAGAACGCCAAAATCGTTTTCGTTCCACTTCATGTTTATAACCACGAACCTTTCGAAGTGTTTTTTGAAAGTGCTTTGGTGTTCCAAGCAGCATTACAGTGGATGAATTTTTTGGAGAGTTCACGTTCATTCCATGTCTAGCTAGAAAGGAATCGAGAATCTTAATTCCATCATAGAGACTTTCAAGGTCACAATTTGCATACCGACTGGAAGAAGGTTTAGTTAACGACACAGTTCTTTTTCTGACAATCATTGGAGTACTAAAAGGAGTGTTCATTCTGGTATTCAAACTGATAACACTACAAGCTTCAGACAATATGTCGAAATCGTCTTGTAATCTTTCATAACTACTACTAGTACTTAGAGCAGTTATCTTAGTTGCATAACTATCGTGTGAGCATATCGAAAATTTTCTAGAGAGACCATTTCGCTTGAAAGATTTACCAAAGGTACTACAGGGAGAGGAAGAAGCTGTGGAAAAATTGTATGAGTTTAAACTCATACTTCGATGGGACCTATTCACGATTTTTGAGTTTGCGAATAGTTTTGATATCATAGTTTTGGTGTTTGATGAAGATTTTGATGATAATAGAGATGATGATGCATCGTCTGCTGAAGAAGCTGTTGATGAAGGAGCAATTTCTGAAGGAGTAGATGAAATTGTTTCAGAATTTGATGAAGAACTTGTTTTAACAATTGATGAGGAAGTTGATTGCACCACTGGTTCCTCTAGCTTCATAGACCTTGGTTCTTCATTTTGATCAGCGGAAATTGCTGGGTCTAAACTTGATGAAGGATGTTTGGAATCACCAGTTAAAGGTCCACCAGCTTCGTGAGTCGAACGAGTCATGTCTTTCTTATTTTCTGCGTCGTCCACGATTTTCTCGACATCTTTTGACCTTTCGACGAATTCTGGATTGATGTCCATCGATGCATCTTTCCAGCTGCTCAACTGTGGAGCAGAGTTTTCAGACGAGTTCGCAGCAAAGTTTCGATGATACGCACCAAGTGACTCTGCATCAGGGGATGGTGTTAGACCTGGAGCAGCTGCTTCAGAAACTGGTACTATCCTTGAATGCTCCGCACTGTTTTCGATCCCACAACGTCTGGTTCCATCACCATGATCACTGAGATTATCTGCACCTGAAAATCATTAAATGATCAATATAATTCATGATTATTGGTTTAATCATATAGGTCGTTTTTCTGATGAAGAAAACATCTTGAGCAGATGAATACTTACACTCTGTAGGCGCGAACTGACTTTGAAGGTTCATATATTTTGAAATAGTTCCAGGTGGTGTGACATATGGTGGAGGAGGAGTTTGAGAAACAGCTCTTTGTACACTTGAATCAAAAGCAGGAATACTTTGATAGCTGTGACTTGTACCTGCTCCGTCTGGCAAAACACCTACAGATTGTCCTTCGGAGCCATCCCTTGTTAAAAATGATAAGAGAGGTGTAGAAGATACTTTTGATAATGAAAAAAATACGGATTATCTCACAATAAATCCTGAAATATCAAAAGTGCTGCAGCTCAATTCAATCTTCCATTTGATATCAAAATAATCCAATATAGTGAATTAAAAAAATCTACTAGCCCAACTTCACGATCTTATCAAACAACAGTTGCGTTGTCTTTTTTTTTGTAAACAGATGGAAAGGGGTCATCAACAAATTACTTGAGGTGTTTTTCTGAAATTTTCAACCCCCACCCACCAAAAAAAAAAAAAATGAAAACAAAAAATCTTACCAAGATTTTATAAATTTAGGGAACGAGCATAGATATGAAATCTGTTGATTAAATGTATCAACGAATTTCATGTATTTTGAATGTATTAAGAATGAACGTTGATGTTCACTCAAACTATTATTCTTTAGCCTATAAATTATCAAATTTTTTATATACATATATTCATCGCAGTCTTCACAGTCCTCCCCCTATCCCCCTTTTTTCCCCTTATCTTCGTTAAAAACTCATCTTTTCGGATGAAAATTCAACTGTTCCGTTTGAAAATTCGTCTTTTTAATTTCAAAATTCATCACTTTTGGTAGAAATTTCATCCTTTTTGGTTAAAAATGCAACTGTTTGGTAAAAAATTAATCTGTTTCGGTTGAGGATTCAACTATTTTGTCAAGAAATAGTCTTTTTTAGTTAAATTCAGCTATTTTGGATTTAAAATTAAAAAACCTTTTTTTATTGAAATATCGACTATTACAATTTTTGGTTGAGAATTCATATTTTTTGGTGGAAAATTTAACTATTTTCTCGAAAGCTCGTTTTTTTGTTAAAAAATCGTCTTTTTTGGAAGAAACATAATCTACTTCGTAAAAATTTTAAGTATTTGATTAGAAATGAATTATTTTAGTTGAAAATTCATGTAGTTTGTTGAAAATCCGTCATTTTTGGTGGAAAATTAATCTCTTTAGTTAAAAATGCAACTGCTCATAAGAAAATGAAGCTGTTTCAGATACG
>JAUMHM010000078.1:40675759-40689524 GCA_032362435.1 Melikaiella ostensackeni | reverse complement strand
CCCCCCCCCCCCCCCCCCCCCCCCCCCCCCCCCCCCCCCCCCCCCCCCCCCCCCCCCCCCCACTGGAAGTAACGTTATGAACTTGGATGACGTTTAGTATGTTTTCTGATGATAAATTGTAAGAAAATTTGCGAATTTTGCGAAAGATGGCCCTGTAACGGTACAGTTCAACAATAACTTGATGAGTTTCAAAATCACTTTCATATTTCAGACTTCACACTTTTTCCCTTATTCCCCTCTCTAACCCTCTTTTGAAGAATTCTTTTTTTTGCCCATCTTTTCTATAAACTTTCCCCTTTTCAACACTTTTCACGTATTTTTCGTTTGAATGCAAACTGAATTAATAGTATCAAAAAGAAAAAATCAGTTATTTTTGGTTAAAAGTTACTTTTTATGCTTGAAATGTCTCCTATTATATTTTTGGTTTAGGATTCATCTCATTTAGTTGAATATTCCCCTGTTTGGTTAAAAAAATAATTGTCTTGTTGAGAATTCGTTTCATTTTCCGTTGCAAATTAATTTTTTAAAGCGAATATTTAACCATTCCATTTTTGGTTGAAAACTGATATTTTTCAGTTATAAATTCAAGTATCTGGTTGAAAATTTATCTTTTTCAATTAATAGTTGAACTATTTGGTTGAAAATCCATGTATTTTGCTGATATTGCGTCTTTTTAGTAGAAAATTAATCTTGTTGGTCAAAAAGTCATTTTATCGGTTGAAAATTCAATTATTTGGTTGAATGTTAAAAATTATTATTTTTTTTTTTAAGATTCACCATTTTAGTTGAAAACTTAACTATTATGCTGAAAATTCGTTCTTCTTTTTGGCTCAGAATTAACTTTTCAACTGAAAATGTAGCCATTCCATTTTTGGTTGAAGGTTGATAATTTTAATTGAAAATTGATCTTTTTTAGTCGAGAATTCATCTATTTGGTTGGAAATTCGTCTTTTTTGTGGGAAGTTAATCTTCTTGGTTGAAAATTCATCCTTGTTGGCTGAAAATTCAACTATTTGGTTGTAAATGAACTTTGTTGTTAAAAATTCATATTTTTGGGTATGAAACTCGACTGTTTCGTTAAAAAATTAAACTTTTTACTTGAAAAATTAAATACTTGGTAGAAAATTAACCGTTTTGTTGAAAAATCATATTTTTGAATCGAAAATTCAAATGTTTGTGTAATTTATCTATTTGGCTTCAAAATTCAACAATTTTTTTGAAAAATTGTCTTTTTGGAAGAACGTTAACCTTGGTAGAAAATTCTTTTTTTTTTTGTTCGAAAGTTTAATTATTTGGATAAAAATCCATATTTCTTGTTTGAAAATTCAACTACTTGGCTGAAAGTTGATCTACTTTGCTGAAAATTATTATTTTTTAAGGTTTTTTTATTTTTATTTTATTTTATTTTTTAAATATTACTATTTATTATTATAATTATCATATTATGTATTATTTATTATTTTTATTTTATTTTTATTTCATTTCATTTTTCTTAAGATTCACCTCTTTGATAGAAAATTCATGTATTTTGTTGAAGATTTGTCACTCTGTGTAGAAAATTAATCTTCGTTGTTAAAATTTTATCAGTTTGGTTGAGGATTGAACTATCTTTTTAAAAATTGATCTTTTTTCGTTGAGTTTAACTTGTTAAAATTTGTTCTTTTTTTGTTGAAAAGTAATTTCTTGAGCTGAAAATTTATAAATTTCATCCTTGATTTAAAACTTGTCTTCTTTAGATGAAAATTCATGTATTTTGATGCAAATTCGTCTTTTGGTAGAATATGAGTCTTCTAGATTGAAAATTCGTCTTTGTAGGTTAAAAATTCTGCTGTTTGGTTTAAAATTTAACTATTTTGTTAAAGTCATATTTTTTGGTCGGAAATTAAAAATTTTTGTTAAAAATTTGTCATTTTGGATTGGAAAGTCATCTTTTATGGTAGAAAAGTTATCTTTTTTGTTTAAAATTCAACTATTTGATTAAAGACCCTACTGTTTTTAATTGAATTTTAATTTTTTATTGTGTGAAAATTCGAGCATCTGCTTGAAAATCTATCTTTGTAGGTTGAAAATTCAAGTATTTTGTTAAAACTTTAATTATTTTGATGAAAATTCAACTATTTTGTTAAAAATTCGTCCTTTTGAATTAAAAATCATCCTTTATGGTAGAAAAGTCACCTTTCTTGGTTGACAATTCATCATTCTTGGTTGAAAAATCAACTGTATTTAAAAAAATTCGTATTCTGCTCGAAAGTTCAACTATTTGGTTGTAAATGCAACTGTTAGGTTGAAAATTATTTTTTTCGTTTAACTATCAAAATCAAATTTGAATAAATGAATAAAATTCTTTTCGAGATTTAACTATTTTGTTATGAATATAATAAACTGGCAACTAACGTTGTTTATGGACGGCCCCTGAGACTCCTCCAAGAATTTCTATGATGTAAACACTCAGGGCCGTGTCAACCATTCCCAATCGGAATCCATAATATTAATTAACTGTTATTTTATACAAATGTAGATTTTTGTTATCATGAAGGATGGGCCTTTTTTAATAATGGAGACTAATTAATGAAAAGAGAATTTTTCGCGTGTATTTAAAAATGAATGCGAAATATGCACGCGAGTGTTCGAACTGCCCGCTTTGGGGCTACGGAACTGCTGAACTTCACGGAGCTCACAGCACCTCTCTCTCGGCTTCTTGGACCCCCTCATCAACAAATGCGAGCTGGCTATCCTCACATGCGTCGCTTAGCCCCAGTTTACGGAACATTCATTCAAGCAGTAATTTCTAAGAAAACAAAAAAATACGAAAGTAATCTTTTGAAAAGAAAGAAATCTCGCAAAATTATGCAATTCATTGCTCAAAGAGAAAACTATTCCATTGATTGTCGGAGAGAATGGTGATAAGAATCGCGGAATAATTTCAGGAATAAAGAAAAAATTCGATATCGCTCAGACTTTCCACACGGATTTTATCAAAGGCATTATAATTTAAATAAAAAATATCTACATAATTAGTTTATCGCGTGGAATTTTTTTATTTACTGTCGTGAAAGTTCACTCGAATAGAATTATAATTTACTATCAGAAATTTCATCACTCAAAGTAGTAATAGTTATAATCTCCCAATCAGAAAGTTTATTGAGTAATTAAAGATAGGTAATTACTTTCAGGCGGGAAATAAAAGTCTTATCAGAGAGAGTAGTAGATGTTCGATTCTTCTTGTAATAACGGAGAGATTTATATTTATACGGAAGTAGTAGAATCTCAGATAAGAAACCTATCAGATTTACCTGTGAAAATTTTTTATATTAAGTTCGAGATTATCCCTGGAATACCATTGACGTAGAATTAATGAAAAGTCTGCTGAATATAATTAAAGATACTTGACTTTATAGGTTTTAAGCAATCGTAAATCAATTTAAAATATTTGTTTGGTTGGATTACTTTAATAATTAATAATGAAGTTGGATTTAACTTCAATGAATAAGATCATTTTATTAATTATAAATTTTGTTACCTTACTCTCTGCAGAGGGAAGGTTCGATCATACGTCCTCTGCAGGAAATGTAGTGCAGGATCAATCTGTGATAATTTGTTGTCCGATCTTCCTAATTCCGTCAGCCTTAATCTGTAGGAACTGAAAAAGATTAAGTTATAAAAATTATTTGATAATTTTATGATAAAATTAATTATTTTATAGGCTTGTAATCATGATTGGCGCGCTGTGCGCGCGAAAATTTTCTCATTAAGAGTCAAACCCTCAATATAAATCTAAAATATTTCAGAGTTGCCTCTAAAAACAAAAACAAATTTCTGGTCATTTCCCGATAAGCAAACATTTTTCCAGGTCACTCAAATTGAAAAATTAGAACTTTCAAACCTGAAAAATTTCTTCATTTAAATATTGAATACTGGACTACAAAATAAAAGCATTCGAAGCATCAGCACTCTTCTGAATTTAAAGTATTTAAAACTAAAATTAAACAATTTTTAGTTCATTAATTTATCAAGTTATTCTCATAAACTTTTTATTAATCATAAGCATTTTTTGGAAAAATAAACATTCGACCTCCTAAAATGCAAATCAAAAATAAATTATACTTTTTTCGTACTAAAGGTTCTTCTTTTTTTTTTTGAAAAAAAGCTTAGGTTTTTTCCTCTAATCACCTTCATGTAAAAAAGTGGAAAGATATTATTAAACCAATTTTCGAATACTGAAAGTTTAAAAACTTTTTGAAACAATAATTAATAATTAATAATTATGAATTAAAAACGTTTGAAATTTAAAAAATATATTGAACGATTTTGAATTGAAAACGTTCTGAATCAAACAAAGAGAAAATTTAAAATGGAACGAAAAGGAATTGAACGTGTATTATTTCTAAATTAAAGCATTCGAAATAGAATAATTAATGAGTAGCAGTGCTTAGAATATAAAAATTTTAAGCCAGAAGCTCTCAAAATTGAAAAATTTCAGACTCATATTTTGAAAATTGGACAATTTGATTAGAAAGAAGTTGAAATTATATCATTTCTAATTCAAAGCGTTCAAAATTGAACACTTTTATTTTGAATTTAGGAATATCGAAATTGATTGAATTCAAGTTAAAATTTTGAAAATTGAATCATTCAAATTTCAAAGAAATTCAAATTGCAATATTTTTCATTAAAAGCGTTCAAAATTAAATAATTTATCATTAGAAACTTTTGAATTGCAATAAATTTCAAATCGAAGCGACTAAAATTTGACAATTTGATACTCAAAACTAATTTAAATGTTTTACAATCAAAGCTTCTGAAATTGAAGAGTTTTCAATTTTTATTACATTTAAAAAATTATTATTTAACATCAACGTTGAGTAGAACAATTTTTTTAAGATAAAAAAATTAATTGACCCTCGTTTCCACCGTTCAAAATGGAAACATTTTCAATCATAAACCTTTTAAATTTAATTATTCTGAAAAAACGTTCAAAATGAAGTAATTTTAAATGAGAAACAACAAAAATGAAAAAAACTACTACGAAGCGTTGTAAATTAAAAGAATCTGAACTTCATTTAAAAAGTGAAAAAACTGGTTATTGCTAAGAATTGTGATATTAAAACTTTTTTATACTCAAACCCTTTAAAGTTTCAATTATTCGAAGTAAAATTAAATCTTTTGAAAATTAAAAGTGTTCAAATTGTTAATATTATACCGTAAAACTGGGTAAAGTCGCTCAGGTAGGGTAAAGTCGCTCTCTAATAAATTCGCACCAAATAAATTTCAAAATAAAGTTTGATAGCTCTACTAATTAAAACAACCGACAATCTTTTATTTGTTTTTCAAGGACATTTGATACTGAATTTTAAAATATAAATTTGGG
The DNA here is from genome assembly GCA_032362435.1 of Melikaiella ostensackeni. Lineage (NCBI taxonomy): Eukaryota > Metazoa > Arthropoda > Insecta > Hymenoptera > Cynipidae > Melikaiella > Melikaiella ostensackeni. The sequence goes on along the minus strand of JAUMHM010000078.1, from coordinate 40,684,156 downwards.
GGTGAGCGACTTTACCCTACATGAGCGATTTTACTCCGTTTTACGGTACTTTTGAAAATTCAACAATTTCAATTTTAATTGCAAAATTAAAACTTATGAAAGGAAAAAATTAAGAATTCATCGTTCAACATGAAAATTCAGAATTCTGAAATTGTAACCATTCATAATTAAAGAAATTATTCAATTACTCAGATATCAGTTTCAAAGAATTTCATTCTTGAAATCTTTCAATCAAATATTTTTCAATTTTAAATGATTCATTCTTTAAAATCTTCAAACAAAAATCGGATAATTTTGATTTTAACGTTGAAAATTAAAAATTAAAGGAAAAGAATACAAAACGAGATCATCATTCGATCATCATTTGATAATATACAATTTCGAAGAATTTAAAAAAGCACATAATTTTGCACGCTTAAAATTGAAACCAAACAATTTAGAATATTTAAATCTGAAATTACTAAATTTAAAACTAACTATCTATGCTTTCAATATGATATTTTGCAACTTTAGAAGATTTGATAGAGGAATTGTCCTGAGATTCTTAATATTTGAATTTAAAACAGTTCTCGATTCAAGAAAATTTCAGTTCAAAATTGTTCAATAAAAATTGTTTAATAATAGTGATGAGAACAAAATTTTTCAAATTTATATTAAAAGAGACTTGAATTTTTTTAGGGAAGATATCCATAGAAAACCTACTGCATGCTTATTTTTACAAATATATAATGAACTGTTGTTTTTTTAGCCTCATTACTTTCAGAAAAAAAAAGAAAAAAAGGACCCTTAATTTAAAAAAAGTCAAATTCATTGTCGACCTCCATTTTTTACCATCCCCCTCGGTAAATATGTTCCATCGACATAATTGTTTTTTTATAAACTATCATCCAATATTACTTACTCAAAAATTGGACACTATTTTAAAGTAAAACATTAAAAATTGTTCACTTTTAAAGTAGTAGCCTACAACACTGTCAAATTTGAAATTGAAAACCTCTAAAAATTAAAAAATTTCAAAACAAATATCTGCAAATTTAAGCTATTAAAGCAAAAAAACTATAATTTCAAGGCTTTCAAAATTCAATTATTTTAGAATTGAGCATTTGAATCTATTATTACACATTCAAAGTATAGAAATTTCCAAGATGATAAATATTATTAATAAGTATCATATCATGCAGCACCAAAAGTGTCATCCAAAGTGATTGTATTGATTTTTTCTACTAAAAAATGTGATTTCTGTGGAGAAAAATCACTGTTAATTTCACCGTTCAAAATTGAAGAATTTTAAATATTGTGAACCTTCAAAGTTTGATTATTCTAGAGACGTTGAAAATTTTATGCTTTCTAATTTCAAGCTTTCAAAATTACTGAATTCAAACTTGAAGCGTTAAGAATCAAACAATTCTGAACTTCGTTTGAAAATTGAAGCATTCTTCAATTAAGGTCTTGAAACTTAGTCCTTAAAAATGATTAATTTTTAAATTGTGCATCACAGTTTTTTAAAATAAATCATTTATTCTAAAGTGATAAGTTAATTTGAAATTCAACGATAAAGCATTTCCATGCATGAGTAACAACTTCATGTTGCTTCAAGCTGGAAGAAAATAATAATTTTATAAATGTAAAACTGGAGGCGCATGAATATTCCCCAAATTCTATATTTCCTAATATTTATTTTACTTAAGATCATCTAACCAAATAGCAATTTGCTATCATTTTTATTTAGCCTAATGGTCAATTTACCTAATTTTTATTTTTCCGAATTACCGTTTGACATAATTTTTGAATTTTCGATTTATTATTTAACATAATTTTTGTATTTCTAATTGATCATTTGACATAATTTTTATGATGCTGAATTATTATTTAACATAATTTTCATTCTTCCGAACTACCAATTGTCACAATTTTTATGTTTCCGAAACATTGTGTGACATAATTTTTATTCTTCCGAATAAGTACATAACCTAAAATTCATTTGAATGAAACTCCACCTGTCATAATCCTGATGTCATCGAAATTGCATATAGAATAAAGCTCGTTCTTTCTAAAATGGCGCATGTCATTCTGATTGGCTGAATAATGCCGCGAAATTCGAATCAACCAACAAGAATGCCGAACGCCATTTTAGGAAGAATGAAATTCATGTTACATGCAGTTTCGATGCCAGAAGGATTATGACAGAGGGCGTTTCGTTTAAATGGATCTCAGGTAATGTGCTCATTCGGAAGAATAAAAATTATGTCACATAGTGTTTCGGAAAAATAAAAATTGTGTCAATTGGTAATTCGGAAACATAGAAATTATGACAAATAATAATTTGGAAAAATATAAATGATTAAAAATGGTAGTTCGAAAAATGAAAACTATGGTAAATAGCAATTCGGTATTATAAACATTATGTCAAATTATGATTGGTTAAAATAAAAATAAGGTCAAATGATAATTCGGAAAGATAAAAATAAGGTTAATCGACCATTAGAATAAATATAAATTATAGTGAATTGCTATTCGGTTAAATGACTTTAAATTAAATAAGTATTAGGGAAAATAGAATTTCGCGAATATTCGTGCGCATTGTGAAAGTGGAATATACTAATGAACTGTCACATTCTCATGACAGAAAAATTCGGGAGACAAAAACCACGCGAAAAACGAACAGAAACATAGGAGTTTCAATGTGGTCAAAGTGAATGCATGAAATAATGAATTTATAAATTATTATACTGAATTAATTAATTAATTGTTAATTAATATTTCATAAAAAATTTTTAATTCAAAACTATCTTCTATAAAAAATAGTTCTAAAGAATAACGAAGAATCTTTTTCATTCCACTGGAAAGACATAAAATTTTATAATTTTTTTTGTTCGTCAATAAATTTATCGAGTCATGATAATAGCTTCTGGAACCTGTATTTTTCTAGGCAAGGATTTGATGCTTGTGCGTGTTTTGATAGTAGATAAACTGAAATTCATGTAAGGACTCTGGATCATAGAAACGGTCTTTCTGTCATACAAGAAAACATTTATTACTTAAGTGACCTACTTAATTATCTTACTTTTTAAAACACAAAGCAAACCCTTTTTGCTATTTTCTCCTAAGTTCTAAAAAATTTTAAACGAAAGATTAATTTTTATAATTAATAATTTGGTAACTTTTTATTTATGTTTTGTAACTATTTTAAGGTTAACAAAAAATTAACATAGATCTTACACGGTGTGTCTTGACTGACTTAAATCCAAAAGCGCTCTCACATTTCGTTTTTTTTAAATCTCATTTCTATGATCATTTTGAAACGGAAAAAAACTTTCCTAGGGACATTTTTTAATGAGCTTGATTTTTTATTTTTCTTTAGAGCTTATTATGTATATTTTTATGAAAATAACTCTAAATTGGAGCTTCTTCGGCTTGAAATCTGTGATTTGGTATTTTTTTAAATACTCTAAATGATGAATACCTTTGGACTGAAGTAGCATGAATAAGAATTTAATTGTGTAAAATTTTCCGTAGATCTTAAAAAATCAATGATCTATTTCTTACAGTTTGGGAGATATGGCCTTCAGAAATTATTTTTTAGTGACAAAATTTGTATGAAAATATTTTTTATTTTAGTTTTTGTATATTATTTTATTTCCTGTGTATCGTAGATGAAAATTGTACTCATATAAGTTAGAGCATACTTAATTTCCAGCAAATCTAAGAAAAGAATGTTTATCTCTCATACTTCCGAAGTTATAGCGCCCTGAATTATACCATTTGTTATGAAATTTTGTCAGGCATTAAGTTTTCTCGAAATGACTGGCTTCTGGTGCACTTCACGTAAATTGTTTTTTTGTGATGATAAAAATAGACACAATTTCTTGTAAAACTAAAAAGAAAATTAATTTCAACGTCAATCGACTATTGATGATTTTTTTTAAATATTGTGAAAATTCCATCGCACTGATACGCACTGTAACTTAATATGCCACAATCATCTAAGATGAACAGGAAATAAGCTTATTTACGAAAGCTGAAATTGATGATATTTTCAGACAAATTTTTCACTGAAAAATAATTTCTAAAGGCCACATCTCCCAAATTATAAGAGATAAAACAGAAAATTGATTTCTTTTTAGTTTTACAGGAAATTTTACACAATTAAATACTCATTCAAGCTACTTTAGAAAAAGGATGCTCTGGAGAAAATAAATTTCCAAAAAACTGTTTAAAACTGACTTTATGCACCTGTTTCAAATAATTTTAATCAAGGTGTAAACCAAAAATATAAAGATTTGAATCGAACGCTTGGAATGATATTACATGTTTCAAAGTAGACACACGGCAATCCTATCATATTTATCATTTCAGAATCTGATTTATTAGGACATATTTACTTCGTTAATGAAGTAAAAATAAGTCTTGCAATCTGAATAAATTCTCTCACTTAACAAAGCCAATCATGTTTAAGAAATATCATCAATTTCAGAAGGAATGACGATCATTCAATCGAATCTTATAGATAAAATCAACATAAAATTAGAGGTCAAATTCTACGACTGATAATTATTAATCTGCTGATTCGTTTTCGTAAAATTAAAGAAAAATGAAATTCCGCACCAAATCACGAAATCAAAATTCACAACCTTGGTAGATGTCGCAAAAGAAGATTAAGTCAAATATTCCTATCTCAGGAAAAATTTTTATTAACAGAATTATCAATTGACGTACTTATGAGGGATTTGAACGTTTAAACCTTATCTTTGTTTTTATGATGTTAAGTAACCATTGTGCGATTTAATATAAAAACTGTTTACACCCAAAAGTCTTTTGAGTAAATACTGAGGTTGATGAAATACAGCCTGAAAAAGTTCCATCAAAATTATGCTCAAATTATTGTTGGTTTTTTCCTTCAGGTAATATTCTAGAATCGCGGCTTTTCCGCATTTTCGATTTTTCGGTGTATTTTTTGTTTATCTTTTTCTGACTGCAATACGAATGATATGAAGGAGGAGATTAAAAAAATTTAATTTTTTTCCTAAAAAAAACCCTAAAAAATGTAAAAAATTGAAAATCTGTAAAGATCACGTTGATAAATCATGATGTTCTCGCTGGAGGAGGTGTGGGGTATGACTATAATTAACATTAAAATTATAATATGTTAAATAAATTTTGTTTCATTAATAAATTATAAATGTTGATGGAATGTTTCAAAATATAAAATGGTAATTTTTCGAATTGGAAAATGGAAGGGGTATGTTCTGTCATACTGGAAAAGGTGAAACCACATTCCGTAATTTGAATTTAGAAACAATGCTCATTTGTACTTGTTTAAGAGCTATCTAACATTTTTAATAGGTTACGTAACGTAATTTTGGGTAATTGCGAAATATGCGATAAAAATGCACAAAACCCCGAAAAAACTGTTTTTGATGCATTATTTAATGAAAAATCGTAAACTGGAAAAAATCGCGCTTTTAGATAAAAATCACATTTTTAGTAAAAAATCGATTAATTTTTTTTCTCCCCCGATTGGTTTTTCATTTTGGTACTAAAATTAATAACTTGGGATAGAAACTTTAATCAAATGATGAAAATTCGGAAAAGTCGCGATTCTGGACAATCACTTTTCTTCATTATTAGAGTGTGGATTTAAAAAAAAGGTTTTTTACAACAGATGGGAGCGTTATTTTCCTTGAAACTATCAAACTATTTTTACTGGTAGTTACGACTAATTGCATAAAAACGGAACTAGATAAAACCGAGAACAGATTGATAAGAATGTAAAAAGCGCTGGCGATAAAGGTCAAGTGTAAAACGTAAGATCAAGGAGATTTAAAGCAACATTATATTAAATATTATACAAAATTGTATTAATTTTTTTGACAAGAAACGAGACAAATTCATTTATTGCGATAAAATCTACTCATAATAATTTATTTCACCTACAAACATATTGAATCATCCAAGAGTTACGTAAAGTCAGGAGGAATGATCTCAAGTTCAGCAAAGATGAGTCTAAATTTATGAAGGTCAGTATCTGAATTTTAGAATTGAATCATACGTTTTCTTAAATTTAGGTAAGCTTTACTCGATTATTTACTAATTTACTAATTTACTAATTCCTGAAATTGAAGTGTGACATTTTTAAATATACTTTTTATGTTGTGAAATTGATCTGACCTTGAATTCAGCGAAAAGTTTGACTGCATTTAAGAAGTCAACATTTTGATTTTTAAATTTAATCGTACGTTATGTTAAATTTAGATAAACTTTACTTGAATTCAGATAAATTTGAGATCAGTTCTGAAAAATGTACCAGGAGGAAAAAAGGGTTTTTAGACTAATTGTGGGTCGCTGAATAAGAAAATGACATTTATTTTTCCAAAAAGTCGTTTTCGAGATATTTGTAAAAGAAATGTGTTTTTTGGCTCTTTCTTCAGTTACTGGCATAAATCCCAATAACGGTTGATCCAATTAATATAAACTGTGTTTCGTTCGAAAGGTATGATCTTCCACTTTCCGACTATATACTGTCTGTATCAGTTGGATTAAAATTTTCTGGGTCACAAGCGATGAAAGTAAAAAAAGTGGATTTTCCGACCTTATTTGAAAATCACTCACTTGCGGTTGTACCATTTTTTTTGTTAATTTCATCGCCTATAATCCAATAAATTTTCATCCGATTGACACCAACAGTACATCGTCGGAAAGAAGAAGAACACCTTTCGAATGATATACAGCTCATGTTAGTTGGATCAACCTTTCTCGAGATTTCTGCCAGTAACTGAAAAAAGAGCCACAAAACACGTTCTTTGCAAATATCTCGAAAACGCTTCTTCGAAAAAATAAGCGTCATTTTTTTCAGCAACCCAAAATTAGTCTAGAAAACACTTTTTCATTTGGGTACACTCGATGAACCAAAAATTTGTAAACTAGTGTAAAAGTTGAGTATTTCTAGCATATAAAATACTTTTATATTTTAAACGTGCGCAACTGTAGTAAAACTGTTATCAATTTTTCAATATTGAACACTCACAAACCCAGATTATATTCAACTTGGAAAGAATATTCTAAAAATTTCGAGCATTTTCAAATTCAAGTGTCTCAGTTTTGACAAATTCAAATTCAAGTTGTGCAAATCGGTATGCTTTCAAATAAAAAAGATTAAATTGTTAATTCTATGATTTGAAATCAGTTAATTTTTAATTCTCGTAATTAACCAAAAAATGGGATTTTCTTGCTTCAGTTATGTGATTTTATTCGTGTCATTGCATTGGTGAAATGAGGTCGATTTTTCACGATAGCTTCGTTTGATACAATAAATGATTTCTTACCAATGCTTATCTCTCGATTCCAAGATGGTTGATAATAATGTAAAAATGATCGAAGTGTATAAACTGCTTTCGATCTTTGCTTATCATCTCCGTTAAATTAAGTCTAATCAACAACAGCTCAAGATTGATAAACGTGTGATTTGCACGTACATTCTTTAATGAAAAATGTTCTCAAACTATGCACAATCGGTTCGCGGATGTTGTTCATACAACAATAAAAAAGTTACTGAAATAACGCGTACCTCAACATTGTCCAACTGTCCATTATCGTCAGAGCAGATTGACGTAAGAACTTCTTCACAATAGCACTCAAAAACAGTCATTCCACTAACTGTTCAGTTTTAATTAAAAGTTTTTTGAAAACATGAAATTGGTAGTTCGCTCTGAGTGGTAAAAATTCGATTTATCGAAATTCTTAATTAAAAACTGTCGGAAGTAAATATGGGAATAGTATCTTCCAAAAATAAATGCGAAGGGCATTCTCTTCACAGAAAAAAAACTAAGGGTTCTATGATGTTGCAGCTCAACTGAAACATTGGTTTCTTTGGAATCTGTCAAAATCAGGTGTTAATCAGAAGTAGTGGTTTAAAAAGTTTTATTGCTTGGAAAAATTCTCACGAGCATGAGAATATTCTCGAGAATATGCTCGGCCTTCATGTGCTTCGAGAATTTAATGATCATTTATGAGCATTTTAAATCGGGATTTAAACAATCATATCTTCTATCCTTATTAACTTTCAAAGTAAAACTGTCTTCCTCTTTACATCTTACGTTTTATTTCAAATTTTAATCGCTTAAAGAGCTAGATTTATTCAAAAATACTCAAATAATAATTACATTTTTTGAATTTCGCGGGAAAATGTATCGCCAGCTCAAACTGGAAAGGGCGCTAAATTCAAATTATCAAAGAAGTCAAAACATATTTCTCGCATCAAACATTATATAATTTGAAACCAGTATATGATTGATTCAATCTAGAGTTTGTTTGTAAAAATTATTTGTATTAATTATGATATATATATATACACACACACATATATATATATATATATATATATATATATATATATATATA
>JAUMHM010000078.1:40624852-40667803 GCA_032362435.1 Melikaiella ostensackeni | reverse complement strand
CTGCTTTAAGATGTGGAAGCACCGGTGGGAGCGTGTGGTTCAATCAAATGGGGACTACTTCGAAGGATGCCACGACCCGGATGACAAAGAATAGCACCACTGCGGAGATATGAACGTAGGTCGGATACTTTTCGGACGCACCTCGTATATGGTGCCCTCGGCGGTCATGTACCGGTACTTCGTACCCAAGTGGCCCAAAAACTTTGTCACGAAAAATGCATTGAGGCTTGGAGGGCCTACGTATCCCCTCTCGCGATGTTTGCGTAGGTGGGAGATACTGCGACTGCGCGTTTTATGGACGCCTGGTGCTGAGGCCCGTTCACGGCTCTGTAAAGACGGTTGCACGATACAGGGGCAATGCTTAGACAGCTTACAGTACCTTAGATGAACTCCAATCGAGAGGCCAGGGACTCATTCCAAAAAGCACCGTGAATTGTGACACGCTAGGGGACTCATAATAATCAAGCATCCCGAACACAGAAAAAACGAAAGTTAATTTTTTTTGCAGGCAAAATTTTCCACGGTTAAAGTTTACGTGCTCTTCAGCGAAAGTTTATCCTAAAATGGAATTAAAACCGTCGTCTCCTTACCGATACAAATTCACAGGAAATTCTCTGAATATTCTCAGGCCCAGTCAAGTTTCTGAGTTTTTCTATACAAGTACTCAGGTGGCACTTTTCAAAAAACCAAGTGCTCCCTTTGAATTTCCTGAAGACTCATAAACTTGTTTTCGTGAATATAATTGAACTTCTTCTGAATAGCAAGGAATTACTGAGGCTGTCTTAAAAGAGAAGGCCCCACTCGGCATCCAAGTAGAAAGGATTCTTTTGTAGTAAAGTTGCTGTGCAGTGGCCAGATGTAAGCGTTTCAAAAGTACATTTTTTTTAATTTCCCAAAGAGAAATTCGAAAGTTAAAAAATCAGAATCTACTGATTTTAGCAATTATAAATTTCTATAATTTGCTTTGAAAAATAAAAAATATATCATATTTTGTATTGTATCTCGTAAACTTTACGTGATACGTAAAAACAGAGAGCCTTTTAAGATTTACCATCTGAGAAATGCTGTATATAAATATAAATATATAAGTTGTCACATATAAATATATGCTGGTAAATAAATAAATAATAATGTTTAAAGCGTTAAAAGGGATTAGTTTGGTGAAGGTTTCATGATAGTAAGACCTTGAATATTCTAACTGCCTGTCGTACTTCGGTATCCTCAAGGTTCGACTGCCATAAACGAAGTCGTGAAAAAAGACCCAAATCTCTCAAGCTATCTATAGACACGAAATCATTCAAATTAAGCCTGCAAATAGCCGGAAACAGGCCTGACTTTTTCCCCAGAGAATATATAGAGATTTTTTTTCGGTAGGGCTGCTATGTTGTCAACAGCAGTGCAAAAAACAGTAGAGTAGCCGTAAATTCCGACTAGAAATCAGGACACCAAATTTTAAAAAAACATTGCTCTTATTTAAATGTTATTTTTTGAATAATTATACTTATCGCGGACAAATTAAAACATATTTTTCGTGACTGAGAATAAAGCACTTGGCACACAATCATCATATAGAAAGACTACATCGTGGCTGAGAAAGTTTTCATTGTGAAATTTTCTACCTCAATCGGTATGGCAGATCAGGATCAAATATCAAAACAAAGAATGGGAATCGAATAAAGTTTGATGTTGAATCATTTCATGAAACGTTAATAATATTTCGAATATAATAAATAAGTTGCATGTTTAATTCATTCCGTCATTCGAGAAAGTTTAAATAAAAAATAATGAAGAATCAATCCTCATTGAAAAGTAATTTTCAATTGAAAATTTAAAAAATTGTTTCATGAATGAAATGCCACTCTGTTTGGTTTCTTTAACGACATTCAAATAAAGGAACGTCATGTCAAATGCTAAAACAGCTACCTCAAAACCCCCTTTTACCAAGTTCTAGGCAAATATGAGGAAAATTAAAAAATTTGGTTGCCATATTGGATCCGCCATTTTGAATCTGTAACTTTTGACATCAAAATCGAAATTAACGAATTTAAAAACCCCCTTGAAGCCAGTTTTAGGCAAATATGAAAAATTAAAAAAAATTGGCCGCCATATTGGATCCGGCATTTAGAATTTGTAACTCTTGACGTCAAAATTGAAATGAACCATCCGATATACCCCCTTTTACCAAGTTTTAGGCGAATCTGTAAAAAAAATCATTTTGACCGCCATTTTGAACTCGTAACTTTTGGCGTCAAAATCGAAATTAGCGAATTTAAAAACCCCCTTGAACAAGGTTTTAGACTAATATGAAAAATTAAAAAATTTTGGCCCCCATATTGGTTTCATCATTTTGAATTTGTAGCTTTTGGCGTAAAAATGAAAATTGGCGACTTAAAAAACCCCCTTGTACCAAATCTTAGACAAATCTATAATAATTTTAAAATTTTGGCCGCCATTTTGAATTCGTAACTTTTGACGTCAAAATTAAAACCAGCGGCCTCAAAAACCCTTTTCGTACCAAGTTTCATACAATTCCGACGAAATCTTGAGTTTTTTCCAGTTTTCGGTGTCTCTCAGTTGTAATTTCTCTCATATGTTCGTATCCATGTGAAGTAAAATTTTTCCTAACGATAACCCTGAAAATACACTTTTGTGGGAGTTATGGAGGGGGAGAGAAAAATAAGAAAGTGTTTAGTTTCACGAAAACAGCTCAACCGATTTGAATGAAAAAAATATACATATGTTGTAGACACTAATGAGACTACGTTTAAAAAATCAACTAAACAAAGTTGTTGACAAAAATTACCGGTTAAACAAATTTTTGAATTCTTCAATTTTCTCTCAAGGTTAAGTTCTAGCGTGACCACACCCATATTTTACAAGAACATTTCTCAGAATACCTTTTATAACATATATTTTTGCTACATTTTTTTAAGTGGTACAACAATGTGAAAAAATAAAATGAGAAATGCGCATGCAACACTGCGCAGCGTTATGGTGCACAGTGAGATAAAAAAGCGTCTGTGGACAAATCTATTTTCTGACTAAACCACTCACCCGATTTGAACGTTTATTTTAAAATTGAGGTGTATTGAATTCGGAATCGTTACAAAGGAGGAGGTTTTTGACCAATTTTCTCAAAAAATTTTTATTCAATAAAAAACATTACATTTTTTTCTTTTTGAATTTTCGAGACTGCCATTTAGTCAAAAAAAATTGTCTTACTGAAAATGGACCGCGTCGAGGCAAAAACTCATCAAAAATGATGTCCAGCAGTATTAATTTAATATAATGAAAATTTAAATTTTTATAAGCAAATTAGTGAACAAAATTGATATCTTTTTTATTTGCCACATTTAAATGCACTAAATCAATATTTTTAGGAGAAAATGAAAAAATAAAATAATGTTAAATTAAAACGAGTAGACCCTAAACATCCATTCCTGATTGCTTATAACAATTTAATAAACAAATACGAAATTGAGGTATTTCTAATTAGATAGATTTAGCTTTTTTAGCAGAATTAGCTATGTATATATCACCAATGATCTTCTGCTGTGATACTTCGCACTGCAACAACAATCGTACATTATTTAAACAAAGTTAATGAACAAATACATTGCTTGGCTGTTTTTTAATAAATTAGTTTCGTTTTTTTAGTAAAATCTACTATGAATATTTCACCAGTAGCCTTTTGCTATGATGATTCGCAGATGAACAATATTGTGTATTGTTTAAAAAATTTAATAAACAAAGGTATTGTTTGTCAATTTTTCAATAGATAAGCTTCGTTTTTTTGGCATAATTAATAGCTAGTATGTTGCCAATGTAGCTTGCTATTATACTTTACACTTGGGCATCAATTTTTCATTTGTTAAACAAATTTAGTTAACAAATTTATTATTTGACCATTTTTCAATATAGAAATTTTTTTTAGCAGAATCAACTACAAACATCTCAGAGATAGTCTATTGTTATTAGTAACAAAAAATTGTCATAATTTGAAAATTTATAAACAACTTATAAAGCTATAAACAATCTTGTAACTTATTACGTACCATGGGCAGACCAATCTACGTAGTAGAAAAGTTGATGTTGGTATGAAGGAATTCCATCAAAACACGATTTTTTATCAAAAAAATTTGAACTTTCGATTGATTAAACAATTTTTGTTTGAAAAATTTGTTTGAAAATGTGAGTTACGGAGAAACTACACTAGAAACTCGATTTAGCTCGGGTCTCGGGTATTGCCTCGATGGCCGTGACTCCGTTCCAAGATTTTCTACGATGTAAACAAGTCAAGTCCGTATGAACCAGTGCTCACAACACGGGCTCCACGCAATACTGCACATGCGTCGCGCATGGCGTCTGATTGGATGTTTTTCGCGCGCTGTTTAAAATGCTAAGAAACATTTTTTTTGTTCATTATAAATAATGGCTTTTTAACTTACAGATTTATCCATGAGACCAAAATTAATTAATTCTGGGAAAAATTAAAGATAATTAAATCGTATATTTTTTATTTACAGAATAGAGATTGAAATATTTTTAATTTTCGTTTAATGGGCAATTTTGTAAGTTAAAAAGCCAATATTTTTAATAAACAAAAAAATCTATATCCTTAGCGTTTTAAACAGCGCATTGGTCTTCATAAACGTTATCTTTGAAAAACGTTTAAAAACCCAAACATAGCCTTAAAACCTGTTCTAGTTGATGAATGATATGCAATCAATTTGTCTGAGACAAAGGTAAACTAAATATTTAGCTGAAATGAGGAACAAAATTTTGCTGTTACACGATAAAATATTTGTTTGTCTGCTTACTTATTTTAGACGTTTGAGGAGCGTTCAGCTTCTCGTTTAAAATAAGAGCTTTTTCTTCAATGATCGGCCCAGATATTGGATCATCTCTGTCTCTCACTTGTTCAAGCCATTCATACACAGCAGTCTACAAAACCGTATTATCGCTTATTTTCGACGATTTCTTCTTCAAATATTCATGACTTTCAACCTTATTCTTGTACGTTCTCTTACAGATACCATATTTCTGTAAAATAGATTGCTTTGCGGCACCTGATTTCACTTTGCCCACAATTTCGTATTGCTCTTCGAACGTTCAACGCTTGCTCTTGTTTTTCTTCGACATTTTTTTTACGCATAACCGAGACACTGAAAGTGAACTGATGAAATTATCCGCTGGGACATTGCCCACTTTGTTTCTACGGCACTGCATAAGCGGGTGTCGTACGAGGCAAATTTTTATTTATATTACATAACTAACAGGGTTGAAAATAATATTGTCCAATACATGGACACTACGTAATTTTTCCCGTAGAATCGAATGGTGTTACTAGTTTATTGAATGTACATGTTAATTGCAATAAACGATTTATTTAAACAAATTCTTCAGTACATCAGTTTGTTATAGAAAAAAATTATTTTGTCCTAAAATCGCTGTAATTTATTATAAGAATGGTATTGGTAACGAAACATTGACATAATTTGAACATTTATAAACAATTTATAATATTATGAACAATTTTGGAACTTATCAGGTCCCACGGGTTGACCAATCGACATAGTAGAAAAGTGAATGTTGGGATGAAAACATATAGCTGAAAGATGATTGTTTATAGAAAAGAATTTGAATCATCGATTGTTTAAGCAGCTAACACCCGGACTAAGTAATTTTTCCCGTAGAATCGGATGGTGCGAATGAAATCGGTTTTTCCGTATCTCAAATTTTTAAACGAACTGATTAAACAAAAATTGCTTAAACAAACGAAAGTTTAAATTCTTTTTTATGAAAAATCGTCTTCTAATGAAGTGTTCCCATCCCAACATTAACTTTTCAACTACGACAATTGGTTTGCCCATGGCACTTAATAAGTTACAAAATTGTTTATAACTCTATAAGTTGCTTATAAATTTTCAAATTATGTCAATTTTTTGTTACTAATACCATTTAAATAATAAATTACAACGATTTCAAGACAAAATATATTTTTTCCTATATCTGACTGATATACTGGAAAAGAACAATTTCAACAATTATAACAATTAAGTTGTGCATTCTATTAATTATTCATGTTCCTTAAGTATATTTGCACTAATTCTAATATTAATAGCGAGTTTATTCAGGCAATTTCTTTTTAGATAAAAAATCATATTCCTAATATTGCTAATTTTGTCACCATATTTGTTTATATTTTGTTCCACAGAAAACTGAATTGAAAAATCGAAGATTTCGAGAATCTTAAATATTGAATACTGAACAACTCTAAAAAAAAAAACTTTAAATCTTTCAAGAATTAGAGCCGGTAGAGGATTATGAACACTAAATTCCTGGTTTTGACCACTTGTGCATATGCAAAATTTTTTTTGCACACTCTTGCACCACTTCAAAAAATTTAACAGAAAACTATGTTATAAGAGATATTCTAAGGAGTGTTTCTGTGAAATTTGGGTGAGGCCACTCTAGAACTTTACCTGAAAAAATGATTTTGAATAATTAAAAATTTTCTTCTACCTGTAATTTTTGTCGAAAAATTTTTTTATTTGTTTTAAAAAATAGCCTTATTAGTGTCTACGACATATATTTTGTTCATTGAGATCAGTTAAGCTGTTTTATAGAAGAACACTTTTTTTATTTTTCCTTCCCCTTCCATAACTCCGACAAAAATGCGTTTTTAGAGCTATCATTGGAAGAAATTTTACTTCACATAGATACGAACCTATGACAGAAATTTCAGCTTAAAGCCATGCTATACTCACACGATTCCTACCTTACCGACATTTCTTTTGCAACAACTCACGTCCTCACGAATTGAGATATCCAGTTGAAAATCTAAGAAATTATATAAAAGGCACTAAGGAACGTTCGCATGGTCCTAAATTTCTCAAAATCCAAGCAAAATTTTCCAAAAATTTTCCAAAATCAATTTTTTTGTAGTTTCAGAAATTTAGAACCATACAAACATTTCTAAGTACTCTTTAACTAGTTTCCGAAAATTACAACTCGATACCTCAATTCGTATGGATGTAAGTCGTTGCGAAAAAAATGTCGATAAGGTAGGAATCGGGTAAGTATAGCATGGCCTTAATACGTGCGGGGGCAGATTTTGTATGCTTACCCGGCTAGGCCCTTTATTCAGTTATTTGAAAATTTAAGAATAGGAAATCCCATTTAGATTCTACGATTTTCCTATTTCGTTTTCCTCCTTTGAGTATAATATAATATAATCCTATTATCATTACTTTCAACGTAATTTATGACAATTTATTTAAATGTGAGAGTAAATATCACCGAAATTTGGTGAGCTTAGCACTGATATTTTCGACGGGCCTATACACTTGGAAGTTTAATAGTAAAAAAAATGGAAACAGCCTTCAATTTCTGCCAAGGCTATGTAATACTTACCCGATTCTTACCTCATCGACATTTTTTTTTTGTAATAACTCTCGTTCACTCGAGCTAGACATCTACTTAAAAATCTTAGAAATTATATAGAAGGCACTCAGGAACGTTTGCGTGATCCTAGAATTCTAAAAATTCAAAAAAAAATTTTTAATTTTCCAAAATTGAATTTTTTTATAGTTTCAGCAACTTAGGACCATACAAACGTTCCTTGGTACCTTTTAATTAATTTCCTAAATTTTCAATTTTATCTCAGTTTGTGTGAACGTAAGTTTCTGCGAAAAAATGTCGGTAAGGTAGGAATCGGGTAAGTATCACATGGCCTTAATGATCCTACTTAATTCAGAATGAATTTATTTTTGAAAGCCAACAATTTTTTGTTGAACATATTCGGAATATAATAATGAATTCAAAAAGACTGCTGATTTTGCGTTCGTCTTTTTCGAGAAAGAAAGATGGTCCCTGATTATTT
The DNA here is from genome assembly GCA_032362435.1 of Melikaiella ostensackeni. NCBI lineage: Eukaryota > Metazoa > Arthropoda > Insecta > Hymenoptera > Cynipidae > Melikaiella > Melikaiella ostensackeni. The sequence goes on along the minus strand of JAUMHM010000078.1, from coordinate 40,659,918 downwards.
TCTCACCTTTTATTGACACTGTTATTTTCCATTAAGTATTCCAATTCACTGATGAATTGAGAACGCACGTAACACTGTTCACAGCTGTTTAAACATTTAAACATATTGTTCATCTACCATTTCTTTCACAGACTGAGATCACATTTTTTCACTAAATTTTAGTAACAAAGTGAACAATGAATATATTTTCGTATTAAATTTTTGTCAGAACATGATTAGGTTTGAGGGTGAATGAAACTGTTCAAATATTTACGTTTCCGTTCTCATAGGCTTTCTGAATATAGAATACAAAGATGATTTAATAAGATTATATACAACGTAAATATTATTGAATTTATAGAAGACAGTGTCTACTCGTACCGCAAAAAATCTGGCTATTCGTACCGAAATTTCAGTGCAAATAGTCCTTTTTCCAGGACACACTAATCGTACCGAAAAATGCACCTATTCGTACCGAAATTTTGGTAGGAGTAGCCACGGCTTTTATATAATGGTTCAGGGAACCTTTTCTGTTTTTTTTATTTGACAAAAATTATTATGAAATACTAACGGGAATAGCGCGCTACGCGCGCTTATAACGTATCTCTTACTTAATTACCTAATTATAAATTAAAATATATGCTTGAACTTAAAGTACTATAAAATTCAATTAATAATTAACATAAATTAAAATAAGTATTGAAATAGCTACATCTTTTTGAAACAGGTCTATCTCGAAGATTTGCAATTCAAAATTCATCATTTTTTATAATTTTTATTTGAGGATTCATTAATTGGAAATGTTTACAATTTTAAATGATTTAAAATTCAAATTTATTCAATTCTATAGATTTGCAATTGAAAATGGTTTCATTTTGAATATTTGCAATTAAACATGTATTAATTTGGAATGTTTAAAGTTAGAAATGCTGTAATTTTGAACACTATTTTGGCATTGTTCAATTTTGAAGATTTAAAATTGAAAATTGTTTAATTTTGTAGATTTGCAATTGAAATTTGTTCAATTTTGAAGATTTATAATTCAAGATTTATTAATTTGGAATGTTTATAGTTTTCAATCATATAATTTTGAGTATTTTTCTCAATGTTTCCATTTTGAAGATCTCAAATTGAAAATTATTCAATTTTGAAGATTCAAAAGTGAAATTTATTCAATTTTATAGATTTGCAATTGAAAATTGTTCAGTTTCGAAGATTTATGGTTCAAGATTTATTAATTTGGAATGTTTATAGTTTGAAATGATATAATTTTGAATGTTTTTTTAATAGTTCCATTTTGAAGATTCAAAATTGGAAATTATTCAATTTTGAAGATTTAAAAGTGAAAATCATTCAATCCCATAGATTCGCAATTGAAAGTTTTTCAATTTTGAATATTTGCAATTGAATATTCATTAATTCGGAATGTTTATAGTTCGAATGCTGTAATTTTGAATACTTTTTCGGAATAGTTCAATTTTGAAGGTTTAGAATTGACAATTAATGAATTTTTAAGATTTGAAAGTGAAATCTATTAAATTTCATAGATTTGCAATCGAAAGCTTTTCAGTATTGAATATTCTCAATGAAAGATTCATTAATTTAGAATGTTTACAGTTAAATATGCTGTCGATTGAATAATTTTTTGGAATAGTTCAATTTTGAAGATTTAAAATTGAAAATTATTAAATTTTGAAGATTTGATGGTGGAATTTATCAAATTTTATAGATTTGCAATTGAAAATTGTTCAATTTTGAAGATTCATAATTCAAGATTTATTAACTTGGAATGTTTATATTTTTCAATGATACAATTTTGAGTATTTTTCTTGATATTTCCATTTTGAAGATCTAAAATTAAAGATTATTCAATCTTGAAGATGTGAAATTGAGAATTCTTCAATATTATTATTATTATTAATGCAATTTTGAATGCTTTTTTGGAATAGATCGAATTTGAAGATTCAAAATGTAAATTATTCGATTTTGAAGATTTAAAAGCGAAATTTATTCAGCTTTATAGATTTGCAACTGGAAATTCTTTGATCCTTAGGATTTATTAATTTGCAATGTTTATAGTTCGAAATGATGTCATTTTTCTTTTTCCTTTATAGTTCAATTTTGAAGATTTATTCAATTTTATAGATTTGCAATTGAAAATTGTTCAGTTTTAAAGATTTATAGTTCAAGATTTATTAATTTGAAATGTTTATAGTCTGAAATGATATAATTTTCAATGTTTTTTTCTAATATTTCCATTATTGAAATTTAAAATTAAAAATCATTTAATTTTGTAGTTGTAAAATTAAAGATTCAAAATTGAAATTTATTCAATTTTGAAGATTTGAAAGTGAAATTTATTCAATTTTATAGATTTGCAATTGAAAATTCTTCAATTTACAAGGCTTTCAATTCATAATTTATTAACTTGGAATTTTAATAGTATGAAATTATGTAATTTCAAAGGCTTCTTTTGGAATACTACAATTTTGAAGATTTGAAATTGAAAATTCTACAATTCTTAGATTTATAATTCCAGATTTATTAATATGGAATGTTTATAGTTCGAAATTATATCATTTTGAGTGTTGTTTTTTTTGGAATAATTCGCTTTTGAAGATTTAAAAACGGAAAGTATTCACTTTTTAAAATTGTAAATTGAAATGTTTAGAGTTTAACATTATGTTTTGAAGGTTTTTTCGGAATAGTTCAATTTTGAAGATGTGAATTTAAAATTATCTCAATTTTAAAGATTTGCATTTGAAAATTCTTCAATTTTTAGATTTATAATTCAAGATTTAATTATATGGAATGTTCATAGTTTAAAATGATATTATTTCAAAGGCTTCTCTTGAAATAATTTAATTTTGAAGATTTAAAATTGGAAATTATTCAATTTGTAAAATTAAAAATCGACATGTTTACAATTTAAAATGATGTAAATTTGAAAGTTCATTGGAATAGTTGAATTTTGAAGATGTAAAATTGAGATTTATTCAGTTTTATAGATTCGCAATTGAAAAATTTTCCAATTTTCAGATTCATAATTCAAGGTTTATCAATATGTAATGTTTGTAGTTTGAAATGATATAATTTTAAGTGTTTTTTTTTTAATAATTCAATTTTGAGGATGTAAAATTGAGATTTATTCAATTTGATAGATTTGTAATTGAAAATTCTTCAATTTTTTGATTTATTATTCCAGATTTATTAATATGGAATGTTTATAGATCGAAATGATATAATTTTAGGTGTTTTTTAAAAAAATAATTCAATTTTGAAGATTTGAAAACGGAAATTATTCAATTTTTAAAATTTAAAATTGAAATGTTCACAGTTTAAAATGATGTTTTGAACGTTTTTTCAGAATAGTTCAATTTTGAAAATCTAAAATTAAAAAGTATCTAATTTTGAAGATGTGAATTTGAAATTCATTCAATTTTATAGATTTGCAATTGAAAATTCTTCAACTTTCAGATTTATAATTTAAAATTTAATTATATGAAATGTTTACATTCTAAAATGATATAATTTTAAAGGATTCTTTGAAATAATTCAATTTTGAAGATTTAAAATAGGAATATATTCAATTTGTAAGATTTACAATTGAAATGTTCATAGTTCAAAATGATGTAAATTTAAACGTTTTTTCGGAATAGATCAATTTTGAAGATTTAAAATTGGAAATTCTTCAATTTTTAGAAACATGATGCAAGATTTAATTATATAGAATGTTTATAATTTAAAATGATATATTTTCAAAGCATTCTCTTGGAATAATTCAATTTTGGAGATTCATGCTTTGGAATTATTCAATTTGTAAGATTTGAAATGGAAATGCTTACAATTTGAAATGATGTAAATTTGAACTTTTTTGGAATAGTTCAATTTGGAAGATATAAAATTGAGTTTTATTCAATTTCATAGAATTGCAATTGAAAAATTTTCAATTTTCATATTTATAATTCAAGATTCATCAATATGGAATGTTTTTAGTTTGAAATGATATAATTTCAAGTAGATTTTTGGAATAATTAAATTTTGAAGTTGTAAAATTGTGATTTATTCATTTATATAGATTTGCGACTGAAAATTCTTCAATTTTTAGATTTATAACTCCAGATTTATTAATATGGAATGTTTATAGTTCGAAAGGATATAATTTTAGGTGTTTTTTTTGGAATAATTCAATTTTGAAGACATCAAATTTAAAATTATTCAACTTTGAAGATTTTCAATAAAAAATTCATTAATTTGGAATGTTCACAGTTAGAAATGATGTGATTTTTAATTCTTTTTTTGGAATAGTTCAATTTTGAACATTTGAAAATTATTCAATTTCCAAAATTTAGAAGTGAAACCTATTCAATTTCATAGACTTTCAATTGAAAATTCTTCAATTCTTAAGATTTACAATTCAAGATTTATTAATTTAGAATGTTCATAGTTTGAAATGATGTAAGTTTGAATGTTTTTTTCTGGGAATAGTTCAATTCTGAAGGTTTAAAAATGAAAGTTATTTAATTTTGATGATTTAAAATTGAAAATTCTCAGTTTTGAAAATTAAAAATTATTCAATTTTGAAGATGCGAAATTGAAATTTATTCAGTTTTATAAATTTGAAAATTAATTCATCAATTTCAGTGATTTTTATTGGAAGATTCATTAATTTAGAATGTGTATAGTTTAAAATAATGTAATTTTGAACGCTTTTTTGGAATATGGTGTTCAATTTTGAAGATTCACAATCACAAATTTATAAATTCTGTACATTTCCAGTCGAAGTTATGCATAGTGGCAAAAGTTATGTATAATTTCATTTTATGATTTCACACATTATTCAGTATGAAATAAATTTTCAATTACACCCGTTGAGAAAAGTGTTAAAAAAGTGATTTTTGAAACGCAGACCAAGGTACAGCTTATCGAGATTCTTGGCGAAAATTATTCACAATAATTATTCTATAAATTCAAATGATATCAATTAAAAATTGGAGAACACCGTTGACTCCTAAATTTAAAAAAATGCTTAAGACAGAGACGACTGTAGATTGAAGTTGTATTCCAATTTTGTCAGAAAAATTTTTTACTGTATGTGGATTTGTTATTATTGCGAAAAAAATGAACGAGATTCCACCAAAAATACTACGCGTAAAAAACTTCCGCCAAGTACATGACTATTCATATTTTATTTATTTATCTAAAAGGTAATCAAAGTTGTCAAATCAAAGAATGAAGCCATGAACGAATAGTAGAAAATGTATAAAAATAAGTATTTTTTAATAAAAGGAATTACCTAGTTCATTGAATTAGTTTATTAAATAATTTTTTTGTTTGATGAAGGAATAAATTGATAGCTTAGAGGAATAAACAAAAATTGAGCGGGTCTCTTATCGTTTTTGAATAATAAACATAAGTGTGCCAATATAACAATAATAATAATATTATTAATAATAAATAATTAAATTACAGGCCACCCAATTGTTTTTTTATACTTCTAAACTATCAGTTTATTCTTTACCAAACTAACAAATTATTTAATGAATAATTTATGGAACTACTTCCGTTAATCAAAAAGCATTTATATTTATACATTTTCTACTATTCGTACTTGGGTTTATTCTTTGATTTAACAACTTTGATTACTTTGAGATAAATAAAAAAAGTAATTAGTCATATACTTGGCGGAATTTTTACATATGTAGTGTTTTTAGTGAAACTAAATATACACAAGTTTAAAAAAAGTTCAAACGCGGCTGTAGGTGTACTTTACGGCGCTTCTACTGGGAGCCAGTGAGCGAGCTAGGAGACTGGTGCCCTCCTCAGTGGACAGCACAAACCGATCATAACTTCATCGGTTCTGGCTTGGTTTTCATACTTTCCTTTGCATGACTGATGTTTGGTGGGACTGTCATTATGAATAGACATTGCACCTTATGACGATTTAGCTGCTTGATGTGGACTTCATTTTATACTTTGGAATAAATTTCTTGCATCAAGTTGAACTTCGGTGTATACTTTCAACAATGAATGATACAAATAATAATGTAGCCTCGAATAGGACTGACACTTCTGTTAGCGAGAGGCATGTTCTCGGAAAAGTTTAAGGCGATGAATGGAGAGTGGGTGTTTGGAAAGCTAGAGGTGTAAATGATTTTAAGGAAAAGGAATTGCGGGACACAATGCGCATGCTCCAGATGATAATGACAATGAGGATGTAAAAGATACCTTCTAGAACTCGTTGAATGAGATTATAGGTACTTGTGATCCTGGCGAAAGAATAATTTTACTCGAAGACATGAATGGGTGGGTTGGTGTACAACGCGAGAAAAAACGAACGGTAATAGGGATAAATGGATTAGCTTATGCTTTGAAAAAGGCTTGTTTATTACAAATAATTGGTTCAGGCATAAAATGATCCATGTGTATACTTGGTGCAGAGGCGAAAGCCACAGTATGATTGACTTTGTTGTGGCGGATGAGAGATATCTAGGATATCATGAAGAAGACTGCAAGGCTGAATTAGACAATAAAAGTGTAGAAGGTGCATGGATAACACTACGGGATAGCACCTTCAAGAGTGCACCTGAAGTGTGCGGTACTGCGGCTGTAAGAAGAAGGTCTGGAGATGCTTGGTGGAATGATGAAATCCTCATGGCTGTAAAGTGAGTGGCAGCGTACCCAGAGGTAGACCGAAGAAAGAATGGTTGGAATGTGTAATTTAGACTCTGAAGCGAAGGGATATTAGAAGTCGTAGAAACAGAAGAGCGAGCATGAAACGATGTATGAATATGACAGAAGCAAAAAATGTATGTAAGGATTGGGATGTATGGAGAACAATTGTTTATAAGAAGAAGAGTGATGCCTAAAACGAAAGATTTTGGATACTAATGGGCCTGCGTGAAGCGATTTTCTTAGAGGATTGATACTCGTATAATGGCTTTGCGAAACTCTTCACCTGGGGTGATTGCTAGAGAGATTGATCAGTGACCCGTGTCGGAGCGGTGTTGTGGGATTAGTGTGTCTTCGAATGAACAACACGCGACTTTTAGATTGATCTAAAACTCATCCCTTCTTCTACACATCCCTTACTTACTCATACCAAATAAAGTCCGTGATCCCCGGTAGTATAACAAGGCTAGAACCGAAAGAGTTACGCTTATTTCGAGAGGAATTTGGCTCAATGGTATGATAATAAGAAATGTAAGAAGTTTCAAAAGATTTAGTCATTACTTTGTAATTATAAGAGAATTATTTTAATAAGTATCTATTTCTAAATCATAACAAAGTAAATTCTGAGATATCAAAAGTGCTGCAGCTCAATTAAATTTTTTATTTGATATCAAAATGATCCAATCTAAATAATCAAAAAATCCACTAACTCAACTTCGCGATCTTACCAACCGACAGTCACGTTTTTTTTGCAAACAGGCGAGAAGAAATTTTTAACTTAAATTAACTTGAAACGCTTTAAATTCATGAAATTTCAAGTCAAAGTATTGCATTTTCAACGAAAACAATGAATTTTCATCCAAATAGATGATTTCTCAACCAAGAAAAACATTTTCAGTCAATATATAAAAAGATTTCGTCGAAAGTGCTGAATTTTCAAGTTAGAAAGACAATTTTTATACAAAACAGTTGTATATTCAACCCAAAAATATAAAGTTTTAGCGAAGAAGATTAGTTTTCACCAAAAAAGACGAATTTATAGCAAAATACATAAATTTTTGACTAAGTAGGTTAATTTTCTACAAAAAAGTCAAATTTTCAACCAAAGAAGTGAATTTTCAACTAAAATGATGAATATTCAACAAAAAAATGAATTTATCACAAAGTAGTTCCACTAGCACCAAAAGATAAGAATTTTGAACGGCAGTGTAATAGTTGATATTTTAACCGAAAAAGATTTTGATTTTAAATCCTAAAAAGTTGAATTTAACCAAGTCTGTGAATAAACGAAAAATATCTCTAAGAAATAAGCTTTTTATTGCGCTTTTTAAAAAATACAAAAGTAGGGAATATTTATATTGAAGTTACCAAAGTGTCTCGTCGACCCAAAATTCGGGAAGATTAGTCAAATATTTTTTATAAGTTTGGCTAGTCGTCCCGGAATTTCGGGACGACTAGTGCTTGACCTTGTCCAACTCCTCCAATTTTTCGGAACGACTAGATTATTATTATTTCTTATAATAATAATCTAGTCGTTCCGAAAAATTGGCGAGATGCAGCCTAAAATTACATAAAAAATGCTTATGAATATAATGTGAACTGAACATGTCGACAAATTAATACTTCTGATATTAAATACAATGTAGCACTTTGATTTTTCATTCAGATTATTTTTGAACTAGTCGATTCTTCTCTAGTCTTGGAATACAAAAATGAATGCTTTGAAACAAAAAATATTTATCCACCTTCAACAAAATGATATAATGCAATTTAAAATAAGTTCGATTTCAACTTTTTTTAAGTGTTAAGTTCAATTGTTAACTTTTTCAATTATAAAATCATTCAGTTCACAGTGCATGATTTAGAAATATTTCAATTTAAAAATTTTCCATTTTAGGTCTTCATTTTTGAGCGTGTATTTTTAATTTAAGGAATTTTAAAATGCAGTTTTGGAGGCAACCAATTGAAAATTAAAAGCGTTTGAATTTGAAAAGTTTTGATAAAAAACGTTTTAAGTTGATCAAATGTAAATATAAACTAATTATTGATTTTCAAAACTGAACTGCAGTTCGAGTATTAAAAATTCAACAATATTTGATTTTACAACACGATTCTGAATCTGTTGAAAATAAAACAATTTACAGATTTTACCTTGAAAATTGAACTGTTTTTAATCTTTAATCCATAACTCTTCATGCCTATTTATTTTTCTACCCGATTCATTTCGAAATTCTTTCTTAAATTAATAAGGTATTAACTAAAGTAAATTCATTTCAATTATAATAATACTTTTGCAGCTTCTCTAAAAAATAATCCATTTACTAGTTCTTTAATTTATTAATAGTATATTTTAGGTCAGAACTACAAACGCTCGCTATTCTTTGTTTTGGTCGTCCGCTGCGACACATTCGTAGCCGAGGAGGCACGCGCATCGGGCAGCGTTAATATTGCCGCTTGCAATTTAAAATATTCACAATTTTTTAAGCACTAGTCCGATTGAGCTACAACTTTCCAGAAAACTTCTCTGAACCTTAGTCAATAACCTTGTCACTGGAATTTTTCCGTTGTTTAAAATTATCTCGATAAGCGAAGCGCATGAAGGTTGAAATTCATGATTTTTGCAAAGTCTCGAAAAAATTAACAACTTTTTTATTTATCAACATTTACGTTTTCTTTGCTAAATAGTTCCAGAAGACATAAACACGTGATTAAATAGCAATGAAATAAAAAATTTGGAAAATTGGCTAAGCTAGCGTGAGTTGAAGTGGAAAAAGATTAAGATTTTTTGTTTTCGAAAAATCTACTTTCTTACGAATTACTTTAAAAACTGCAAAGCCTACGAATTTTTGCATAAGGCAAAAAAGATGCACTTTGAAATTTCATATAAGCATCAATCCTTAGGATTGCAATTCGAACGATTTTCAAAATTGACTTTCAGGACAATACTTCTCAGGCTGAATCCACGCGTAAGGTACCCGCGGGTAATAAGACCTGTCGGCTAATAAGCCCTAAGTGACAAAAATCGTATTTAAAATAACCGCTTTCGCTCAAGGCCACACTAGCAGACGCATATTGTATGAAGATGTCGCTACAAGTTTGCGGAGCGCGATACCCCGTTCCCTGCCATTGTTGCATCATCCATCGTAAGACGAGGCCACACACCACGAATATTAAAAAACGGTCCAAATAAATCATCAGTATCATTTGTAATATTACACTTGACTATCTGAAATCGTAGTCTTTATCTTTATGAATATATACTTTGATGATCTTAACGATTTTAGTAACGTATCGTGGTCAGCGATTATTAAGGCCTACGAAATTTAACCATAGGTCTTATTATTCTCCCACTTCTTGTATTAAAGTTTGTTGATTTTATAATGTATTTTACATTACCTAATTATTATTAATTTTATTTATTACTCACTGATAATTGATTGATCGTTATTTTCAGTGACTCGATTCCGATGCTTCCTAAACGAGCATTAAGATCAGAAAACGACCTGGTGTCAGCTGTCCGAGCAGTGGAAAGAGGAATTTTGATTTCATATAAAGCTGCAGAGAGGTGCGGGGTTTCCAGAAGAACTATTAGAATCCATCTCAAGAGTGGCAGTTTGAAAAAAACGCTGGGTCGAAAAGCCTTACTGAGCGACGATCAGGAAACTGATCTGGTGAAAAGGATAACCAGGTTCGTTGAAATAGGGTTGCCTGTGACACCACAGATACTCCGCCGCTTAGTCTACAAATTTTGCAAACTTAATAACACTAAGAGCGATTTCAATAAGAACACCAAACTTGCCGGTAAAGACTGGTTCAAGGCGTTCATGAAAGGAAATCCTGAAATATCAAAAAGAAGAGCTTGATTTATGAATCCAGCCAGAGCACAAAATTAAACAAATTTATTGTTAATGATCACTTCGCAAGATTAAATAAAGTCCATGATGAACTAGATCTGAACAATCATCCTGAACAAATTCATAACATGGATCAAAAAGTTTGCTGTCTAACAATCCATCACCAAAAAACTGTTCTGGCTAAGAAGAGGGCCAAGAAAGTGCATTTACAGTCTTTGGAACGTGCAGAAAGTGTCACTATCGCGGGATGTGTGAATGCACTAGGTACTCCCATACCACTAATGGTCATATTCAAAGGCAAACGGTTGAAGCCGGAATTATACGACAACTTGCCACTGGGATCATTGGTAGAAGAATCAGCAAAAGGGTGTATGACCAATGAACTTTTCGAAGAATTTTGAAAACATCTAGCCAAATGAAAAGGTGCTAGAAAGTGCCTTTTGATATTTGATGGGGCAGCCTGTCATTTAGATTTGTCCATCGTCGAACTCGCAGATTACCCGACATATCTTTATACTTTTCACCATCCAACACCACCCACGAACTTCAGCCTTTCGACAAAGCAGTCTATCGGTCATTTGAACACCACTAAGATGCTGAAGTTTTATCATTCTTGGAACAAAATCCAGACAAGAAACTCACTAAAGCACGATTTAATGTTATTCTTTCGAACGTCTGGTCCAAATGCATGACTCATAGTAATGTTACAAGCTGCTTTAAAGCAACTGGTTTATATCCCTTGAATTCCCAGGCTATTCCGAAAACAGCATTCGCTCCATCTATATTAACAGAAGTTCCAGCGTGTCTTACACTTGATACTGTTGCTAAAGAAAGTTTGCAGCTTCCTGACTCCCTCAGGCCAACGACTCTAGACTCCGTAATAAATCGCCAGTAGTTCAAATACTATTTTTCAGCGTTCAAAAATTTGATGCCTTCACTTCCACAAACTCATGATATATTCTTATATTCGCCATATGCATCCATACTCAAAACTTCTATTATGGCTTCAGTCGATGTGCGTAGCCTGAAGCGCACAGCATTCAGGCGTCAATTCAAAATACGAGTGTAGTTTAATTTTCAAATACTTGGCATTCTGTGTACAAGGAAATCTCAAATTTATAATTGAACCTATTATTTCAATTCCGTCGATTTGGAGCTCCAAATCACTGTAAACTCTTTTTGACCGTATATAAATAACGAAGTTATTCCAACAGAATATTATTTTGGTCATACGGTCCCATAAAAATGTAATAGATTTAGATATCAATGAATCAATTTTAATAGTCAATTTAAAACATTACCAGCATGCGTGTTGACCATCAATGCAGGTCTTCTACACAGGCAAACATAACCTGCAATACTATTAAAAATAATACACATTAAAATTTGTTGAATTCGAATAAACAACATAATTTTGTAGTAACATCAAAATATGTGAAGTTTCACGAAGTGTAGGAGAAGAAAGTTCAATTATAGTACAGACAAAAGGTTCAAATTTTGTTGAGACAAACATTACATTTTTTTATTCGCTGCAACCTCAAAAAAATTGAACGGGCTTCAATATATTGAATCTGATTACATATTAAAGAAAAAACCATGTATCGTAATTTGTAAGGACAAAGATTATACTAACTTTGTAAAGCTTTATATATTTTGATGTTACTCTAAAATTATGTCGTTTATTCGAATCCCACGAATTTTAATGTATATTGTTTTTAATGCAATTGCAGGTTATGTTTACTTTCGAAGAAGACCCTCATTGATGGTCAAAATGTACACTGATAATGTTTTCAAATTGACAATTAAAATTGATACATCGACATCTGAATCTGTTGTACACTGAAATTCCAATATGAGTCCAACTTTGGTTCTTGCCTAAAATGGCCTTGGACAATAAATTTTAGCTTGATGTTACTAAACTTTTGAATATGGCAAGAATTTAATGAGTAAATGTAGCCGAATTGTTGATTGTTTTCTTAATTTATCAGAAATTTAAATATTTATTTCCAATCTAAGTGCAGTATATTTCAATTCAACATTCATCTGGGTAGATTTTTCTCACCAATGTAAAGCAAGAAATTGTTCACTAGAGCCTGATAGGGCACCCACCAATTTTCTCTGAACTAGAAATTCTGATAGGGGCCCCATCAGAATTCAACTTCTAATAGGGAAAGATAAGGAAATTTTTGCGCGGGTTATTCAGCGCGTAGTTCGCCCTTTTTCCGCAATTTTTTGCGACTAAATCGATATTTGATACTGTCCACTAATAATCGCGATGATTGATTGTTTTTTGCAATAATACTCTTTCCTTGATGGCAATCGAATCGAAGATATAAATGAAAGTCCCGAATTACAAATTCTAGATTTATCTTATTTTCATTCATCATGTTCTTAATCCATATAGGCGTGAAAAATGTAAGCTAATATTCGCTCTAATTTTTCTTTGATCGTAATCTATCAGGAAACAAAAAATAATGAGTGGGTATTTTACTGGGGTGGAATAAAAAAAAACTCTTCCTCATGGTCTATATTTTTCACAACATGCAGAAAAATTGTTATAGCAACGTGTGTTGAAAACCAAATACTGCTTGATATTAAACATCTTTTTTTACTGCAAATAACAAATAGATTGTTATAATTTTTCCGTAACGATAGATATAAATAATTTTCTTTTTTGCTCGTTTAACTCTTTTAGATTTTTAATTAATTAAGTATAATGTAAAGATTCATCTTTAGGCAGCTGGAATGATTAAAAATTATTTTACAACTGAGAAGTGAGCGGCCGTAAATTTCTTAACCATTAATCCGATTGAGATAAGACTTTCCAGAAAACTTCCTTGAACCTTAGTGAAAAACTTTCTCCCTGAAAGTTTGCCATTGCTTGAAATCTGCTCGATAAAGGAAGCGCTTGAACGTTGAAATTCATGATATTTACAAAGTCTCAGAAAAAAATTAACAACTTATTTATTGAAGTGAACCTCTTCTTTCTTTTTTTGTTTATACATTTATTGTACATTTGTCTCCAATGAGCCGGAAAGGCGGGCAGTCTCGAAGTCTTATTTTGATTTGTGAACTTTTTGGGTGTTCCTGTTTCAGTACACAAAAAATTTTCATAAGAAAGTAGATTTTATTTCGATCTTCAAGAAATTTCAAAAGAGAGACATTACGCAAGGATTATTACTTTTTTCTTTTTTGAAAAATGGAATAACCCGAATAGATTGATTCTAAATCAACCCACAAAATTTTATCTTGGCACTATGATCTATTTCCTTCATTTCCCATGTTCTGTGTACATAAATCTTGTAAAAAATTTTTCAGGTTCTTTCAATTTTACAACTAATTAAAATGTTAACCTTGTACTTATCAAAAAATAAGATTGATAAATGGTTTTACACACATGCAGGTGAAAGAAATGATACCCTCGTTGCCTACAAAAAATGATATTCTAAGGATGACGCCATATGGACAATATGTGCATTCTGTTATCATGTACCATTGAGTAATTTATTCACATTTTTATCTAATCTTTTGATTTTTACAGATGTTAAACAATGTTTTACAGATAATTAAAATATCATTCTGGTACTTATTATAAATATAATAAGGTTGCCAGAAGGATGTACATAATTTGAGGTATAATAATTGAATACAATTTAAATTGATTTTTATAATTGAATGTAAAAATATTTTACTATCTTATTATTGTTTCTTTGGACTAAATTCTGAATCTTAAAATTTGGGGCTAAGACTTTTTGCATAGTTTCCTAAAATCTATTAGCATTTTTCAAAAAAGACATTTTTATGAGGGTTTGGGACCAGTTATTCTAAAAAAAAATGTTAAAATGATCGTTTTTCTAAGGGTCTGTGTAGACGGTCAGTCTTCGACCATCTATCGATTGCCACGCGTCGTTTTTCTGAATTTTCTTCCCGGTGAAGAATTTTTCTCATAATTTAAAAAAAATTTATATTAAAAAAGTTGATTAATGTTTCTGTCCCTGAAAAGGAAAAGAAAATCAACCAAATTTACAAAATTTTGAAAAATAATTGAAATGTTTGTTCAATTAGTGTTGTGGTGAAATGTGTATATCAACTATGACGACAAACTTCCTATAAATCATATAAGGTCAATTGTTCTCCTCAAATATTTGAAACATTTTGTAATATTTGGACATAATTGAATTATTTTCAATATCTTTGTTTAATATTTTTAATTTTTGTGAAATTCCTTTAAACACTTTTTTATACGTTTTGGAATATTTTAAAGAATTTTTGTCAAACCTTTAAAGCTTTGAAATCATTAAATCTTTGAATATTTTGAGAATTTTTGAAATCTTTGAAATATTTATGAATTTCTCCTGAATTCTTTGATACCTTTTGTAATAATTTGAGATCTTTGAAATCTTTGGAAAGAAAAGAAACCTCTTAGAATAATTTCAGATCTTTGAAATCCTTTGAATTCTTATGAAATCTTTTGAAATCTTTGAAAATTTTCTAAATATTTGAAATTTTTGTAAAAATCTTCAACATTTTTGTTAAATCCTTAAATCTTCTTAATATTTTGAGATTATTGAAATCTTGGAAATATTTGTGAATTCTCTTGAAACTTTTGTAATCTTCTGAATATTTTGAAATCTTTGTTAAATATTTTTAATGCACTACAATCTTTTACAAACAATTTTGAGACTTTACGACTTCTGATCATCTCTTCGTAACATTTGTATTCAATTAAACAACTCGTCATTAGTTCTAAATTTATAAAGTTATCAAAGTCAACCAGACAACAATTGTCGACTCAAAGAAATAATTTTATAAAATTTTACAGTTGTTGCCACCTCTTCGTCATAACTTACATTAACTGTAATTATTCGACATTAGCTCTAATTTTTAATTCAGTCAAATAAATGTTTTTTAAAATTACTACAGTCAACCAAAGGACAACGGTTGCATCCAAAGAATTTATTATTTATAAAATTTGTAATTTTCATAATCCCTTCGCCACAATTTGTATCGATTTCAATCGCGCTCAATTTTTCATTAATTTTAAATCACATTTCGTCTCTAATTAATCAATGTTTTGAATTATTATTGTCCTACCAAGATCAACCAAAGAATTCATTTTATCAAATTAATAATTTTATAGACATATTTAGTATTATAAACACTCTTACTTGCACTTTTTTCAGAAATAGAATTCACTGAAGAGGGCCACTATTCTTCACTATTCTTCGTTCGCTCATTTGAAAAATATGTATTTAAAAAGTGCTCCCAATCAATTTTTGATTTTTTTCTATATACAATCAATTGTTTTAACCTTTTTTATGTAATCGATCTCTAAAAAATATTGAAACAAGGTTACTTTTTCATGAAAAATGAAAAAAAGGTCAAATCAATTAATGATTGATCAAAATTACGGACCTAAGGTGTCGGAAAGAAAGATGCCGAAAGCGCGAAAAGGTAAACTTATGTTTTTTCCTTCTTAAATTAGTGTTTTCATTTTAGTAAGTATCGCGAATTATTAAATGCAGTTTGATATTTATATGAATTTTCTTTTACAAGTTTAATTGATTATCGTAAGTTAAATGAAATTCATGATAAAAAACTGAATGGGATACTTAAACTTTTCCAAAAGTTGATGAGTCCACCATAATTTATCAAAACATCATAAGTCCATAAGTCATTAATTAATTGCTCCGAAATGAAGAACATAAAAATTATTTTTAAATCTAATTTTCATTTTGAAAACACACTGAACGTAATAAAGTTTTTGGAATTCAATTATGTCCCTGTGGTTTCTAAGATACAGCATTTGCCTGAATTTCTCGAAAAAACAAAAAATGGACTTATGAATTTATGGTCGCTTACTTCTCCTAAATGAGTTCAGTATTTTGCAGTATTTTATTCAGTATTTTCAGTATTTTATATTCAATTAGAACCTAATTATTTTAAATCTATATTGTTCAATAAAATTTTAATCAAAATTTAATAACAAGTTCAAACATGATAATTATATTCGTATATATGCTGAACTGTTCGAAATAACTTTATATCGTTTCGAGGAGAAATGTGTTCTTTAGAATTCAGTGTCATGTTTACACGTTAATAATTTTTATTAACAAGTTCACGAGAGTTTTACACGTATCTATATCCTAGAAATCGTTAAGAAATGATCTTTTCCAAGAATAAGGAAGAGTGTGAACGTCAATTACATTCTTTTAAAATTTTCTTGGAAATTTCACCTTTCTTGTGTACATGTAGAACATTCCCTCTTGCTTTTTATAATTACCTTATCTTCTTCAAATAACAATTTCATATAACCAGTGATAATTAGCGAGATAATTAGTTCAAAATTCTGTCTTCGAAAAAGATAAAATGTTAAATACGTTGAACGCTTTTGTCCAAAATTTTAATGAGAATTTAATCAGTTTGAAAATTTTTACAAACTTTTCATATACTATTTTAATCTGAAGATTAATTTAATAAATTATACAAAAATTTCTTAAACGAAAACTTTTTGCTTCCTGATTTTGAAAAAATTTTGCTTAAAATGCAGCTCTTTTCGTGTCTTCTTTTAAGTTTATAAAAAAATGTATCATTAATTCTTTAAATTTTCTTTTAAAAAAGTTTTTTTTAAGTAGATTTACTACTCACACTTTTTAAATACTTTTTTTCAAGGAAGGTAGCACTAGTGACATCTAGCGTTGATATTACGAACATATTGGACAGCAGTCGATGTTTGCTAATACAGTAAAAAAGAACTTTTGAAATTTTGTGATTATGAGCTCTAAAATATTTTATCATTGTTAAAAATTCTTTATTGCTAATCAAATTTTTTTCTAAAAAATCGGTGCCTAATGAAACTAAAACAGCTTGAAAAAAGTTCCAACAGCGAATACAAAATAAAATGTGAATAGATTCAGGTTCGAAAAAAAAATTGGGAATAAGAAAAGAAGGCTTAGAAAAAGTTTTTCTGTAACATTACAAAAATATTTGTAACAAAAATACAAAATAGGCAACTTACCTTATTGAATGCTTCTTGAACCATTATGCACACTAGTTTAATTGCGATACAAATATTTTTTTTTTTTACTTCACATGTAATGCTTTTCTTGCAGAATTTAATTACGTACTATCCAGCTGATTGTCTAACGAACTTGTCTTTGTGATAAAACTCTTATTTACTTGAAATGTGTCACATTTAATTTTTTTAACTTTGCAAAACCATTTATGTGTTTATTAATATATTATATAGTTTTATATATATATATATATATATGCATTACAAAATCCTGCAGATTCTTAATATTTCTTAATTTGAACATTAATAAAACAACTAATAAATTTATAAAATGTTTACAATTACTTCAAAGATAACATTTATAAAATGTGGTACACTTTAATTTTTAATTAAATATTATTTCAGGAAAGGAAAATGCAATAAATCAATTTAAATAAATTGAAACGTAAAGATAAGTAGAGTATATTTCCGTGTTTCAGTTTTGTAACTATACTAAGGAATAATAGATATATCGACTATCAGTAGATCCTTATTTTTAACGCTTACAATGTAATTTTGATTCTCAATTTTGATTCATGTTTTTCTTAAAAATAATTCGCAGCCTTGCATCCTTCATCTTATATGTAAAACAACGTTTAAATTTCGCTAGTCATTTTTTCATATAATTCTCTTCTCCTTTTTTATAAATAATCCAATGGAACTTTTCGTATGAATGTAACGATTAGCGAAATTCGAAAGTTTACAGCAGTATTATTTAAACCAACACACATTGTAGGTATAAAAAATTCCCTTTGTATAAATTTTCCACTTTATTTATATTAATACTACGTCGCTTTCATTTGACATACCAATCACTTCGATTTTCTGAAATATCAGAAGTATAACTGTATTAAATGACTATCGCGGATCTAAATTTTGGGTATTTAATTAAAAGCTTCAATTAGGAACATTCGATTCTTTTCCCTAAAAGGGTAAGTCTTAAAATCATTAATTTTAAGCACAAAACGACTTTTCCTTTCTTGTAGGTATCGTTATGTAACTGTTCCGTAAATAACATACAAATACATGTAAACGTTACATTTTTAAAATAATTTTTCGACCCCATTCAAGATTATGAGCAATGGTCTAAAAAAATAGTACTAGGCAATTCAAGTTCGTTTTAGCACAATGAAAATTTTCTAAAAATGTCAATTATATTAAAGTCACGAATAAAAAGCTTTTTGTTAAAGTCTTTCTGGAATCAGTGTTTTGATTCTTATTACCATTTGAAATATTTGTTATTTACAGCGTATATGTAATTTATAAACTGCATACGCACGACATACTAATTAATTCGTTATTCACACGTATATTTTTATTCGCCCTTTTTTTCATTGTACTATGTGTTCGCCTATTTGTGAATATTAAAAAAGATTTCTTCCTCGTATTTTGAAATCATTTTTTTTCTTAGCTTACAAAAATGTAGAAAGAGACCCTGAACCACAAAATGTTTTGATTATAGTTGTAAATAAACTTGTCAGCAAATATTTGCCAACGCTCTGCGACATTTGCCTTTTTAGGAGATAATTATTAGGTACCACATTACGCCGGATCTAAGCCTCTAATTTTGATTTTCGCCCTTAGTAGTCCACGCTCAATTATTCTTATAATTACTATACTTATTTAAGCTAATTGCTTATCTTTCAGTCGGAAATTTCACAAACTGTTGCTGAATTCTATTATGAGTTTTAATAAATCACTAGACAAATGTTCAAGTTAATAATGTTTGAAATATTTTTGAAACTCAGCAATACAAATTTGTTGAATAAATAAAGATTAAGTATTTCATCTTGTTCAATAATCTCAGAATAGATTCATTCTTAACAAGCATATATAATTTCTGTTTAAAATTGCTTGATAAATTCTAATCTACTATTGTATATCATTTATGACGTATCAGTTTTATCATAGAAAATAATGAGAGGAGTATGTAATTTCTGTTATGGGTGTATATTATTTCTTGCATATACTTTGCAATTACTTCACAATCTTTTATAGACGGAAGAATTTAAATCGTGATTTGAAATCCTCTTTTAAATTATTATGTTTGCCATTCTTAATTTAACGTTTCAAATATGAATTTTTCACTCTTTCAAATTTTGAATTGCAGAATATGCAATAGATTATGTAATGATTGAACACCGAAATTAGAAGTTATATGCCCTTCGAAAAATATAATAAATGTGTGATAAATTTGCAGGACGTTTAGCAAAAGATATTATCTCAACAATGATGCAGCATATATGATGAGCTGAATAAAAAAATTCTAGTGCATATTACAATTTTAATCATGCATTATGGTTTCAACATGCTTTTTACCTAAAAAAAAATTTGAAGAATTAATTTAAATTCTGTAATTAAAAAAATTTAATTCTATAAGAAGCAATGAGAAAAAGTTAAAACTATTTTCAATTTATCAAAACGGCAATGTTTTTCTGTTGAAAGGATTGTACTGCGTTCATTATCCAAATCTCTCCTTTTTTATCCTCGCATTTTAATGTAAATCCCGACAGCTTCTCAATTAAGATTTACATTATTTAAAATTTGAATTAAATATTTTATAATAGAAAGTATTTTAAAATTTAATGGGTTGTACATTTGTCTCTAATGAGCCGGAAAAGCGGATAGTCTCGAAGTCTAGTTTTGATTTGTGATCTTTCTGGATGTTCCTTTTTCAGTACACCAAAAATTTTCATAAGAAAGTAGATTTCATTTGGATCTTTAAGAAATAAAAATTTAAGTTTGTAAAATTTCAAAAACGTAATAGTTTTCCTCTTGAATGGATTGTTTGTTTATTATCAAAATAGGAATTTATTTAGAGAATCGGAACAAGTTTCGACAAAGGGTTGAAAAGGATTAAATTTTTTTTGCAGGCGATTTCGTGCATTGATTCAGGGTTACCCTCTCTCCTTTTGATACCTCTCCGAATTCAACCCTAATTTCACGATTTCGTTACGTTTTTACAAATTCTAGTTTTTTTCTTTTTCTCGCGGGTTCCCATCTGTCGCCGATCGTTTCACGTCGTTTACAATAGTTCCGTCCAGCGTTAAGCCAATGCTGAGGGTACGATTCTTATAAAGGATTTCCAAAATATTGTGTAAATCCGGTAAGGGTGACGGGGTAGTGGGTTGAATCGAGCGGGACAGCTGAAAAATTTTGGGGTGAAATCTGTAGAAACGAAAAGCGGGGATCTTTCTCGCTTTTACCCCTCTCCTGAATTTCTCTCGTTCCTTGCTCCTCCACCCTTCGAATCACCTCAACCCTCGGTCATTTTAACCGATCCATCGTGATCCATCCAGGCCTCGTAAGAGAGAAGCTATATAAATAAAGGGTTAGCTGGAGCGGTTTCTATTTTCAGAATCTTTTCACGCTGCCACGAACAATAAATTTATTTTCACCCTTTTTATCAAATTCCGCATTCGGGGAATAAACGCTCGAACAGATCGTGAAAATAAGAATTGGCGCACGTGATCGCTTTTCGCGGGTGAACCTTGCCACGTGTGCGTCGCGAGGCGCTTTCCATAAGCCCTAGGGAGTGAAAAGTACAAACAAAAAATGCGAAATAAACTATGTGGGTGATCCAATTAAATTAGGAGGTTCATCTTAATAAGAGGGAATAGAAAAAGATCATTCAAATATTTATCTAGGTGATAATACTAATTTGTAAAATTATAATTCCATTTTGAAGCACTTTCTTGCCAGGCGAATTTTAAATACAATTTAGTTTGAGGAAGATTTGTTAGCGTGGTTTTGAAATTGAATTCATTCGTTTATGTAAATAGAATCCTGTGACCTGTTTCTCGTGTTTCTGTCTTGTAACTCAATTTCCGATCCAATTTAATTTCCAATCCAGTTTAATTCTTAATCTATATTCCAATCAATTTTTAATATAATCAATGTTCAGTTTCAGGTCGCTCCTGTCAAGGCTCGATCTAGCTTTAGACTAGTGGTTTTAAATTAAGTTTTAAGTGTCTTAGAACAAGTTATATTTTCATAACACACGCATGACTTCAGCCCTTTTCAATGTCTACGAAGCGGGACTAAAAGTTTTACTTTTCAGTTCCTAGGGAGTAAAAAGTACATTTTACTGCCTAGGCAGTGAAAAGTGATGACAGAGGTGAATAATGAAAATTATCAAGCGATCAGTTGATCGCGTTGACAGATTGGACCAACCCGAAGCGATAAATTACCATAAGTTACCGATAAATTACCATAATTTACCATAAATTACAATAAATTACCGAAAATTTTGGAAATTATTGGATGCTCTGAATTTCAGTAAACTTCTCAAATTTTCAAAATTTAAAAAAATTTGGAAAATCTCAAAAACGCAAAAAAATTTTAAAATCTTGAAGAATTTCAAAAAACTTTCAAATTTCAAAAATTTTCAAGAATTTCCAAATTTTCCTAAATTCTAGGGAGTAAAAAGTAACATCAGAGGAGAATAATGAAAATTATCAAGCGATCAGCTGATCGCGCTGACAGATTGGACTAACCCGAAGCGATAAATTACCATAAGTTACCGATAAATTACCGTAATTTACAGTGAATTACAATGAATTTTAGAAAAATTTGAAAATTTTTGGATACTCCAAGTTTCGGTAAACTTTTCAAATTTTCAAAATTTCAAAAATCTGGAAAATATTAAAAATTTTGAAAATTTCAAAAATCTTAATGATTTTCAAAAAAATTTCAAATTTCAAAAAGTTTCAAGAATTTCGAAATTTTTAAAAATTCTAGTGAGTAAAAAGTGACGTCAGAGGTGAATAATGAAAATTATCAAGCGATCAGTGGATGGCGTTGATAGATTGTTTGACAGATTGGATCAACTCGAAGCGATAAGTTATTTCAATTGCCGATAAATTACCATAATTTACCGTAAATTACAATAAATTACCGAAAATTTTGGAAATTATTGGATGCTCTGAATTTCGAAAAACTTCTCAAATTTAAAAAATTTTTTTAAATTTGGAAAATCTCAAAAATTTTAAAAAATTTGAAAATCTTAAAGAATTTCAAAAAATTTTCAAATTTGAAAAATTTTCAAGAATTTACAAATTTTCCTAAATTATCACGTCGACAGATTGTTTGATGGTTTGGTTCAATCCGAAACGATAAGTTACTATAAATTATTGATAAATTACCATAATTTACCATAAATTACGATAAACTACCGAAAATTTTGGAAAATCTTCGATACTCTGAATTTCGGTAAACGTCTCAAATTTTCAAAATTTCAAAAATTTGGAATATGTCAAAAATGTTCAAAATTTAAAAAATTTCAAGAAATTAAACAAATTTTCAAAAATTTAAACAAATTTTCAAAAACTTAAAAATTTTTCAAAAATTCAAAAAATGTTCTAAATTATCGGGAGTAAAAAGTGACGTCAGAGGTGAATAATAAAAATTATCAAGCGATCAGTTGAACGCGTTGGCAGATTTGACACTCATTTATTTTGTAGTTTATGAAAATAGAAGAGAGTTTCCAAAAAGCCTTGCATCAATTATGATTAGATTTTTTGTCTGGTGTCCTTTTCAAAATTTAAAAAATTTTTTAAAATTTTTTGAATTTCAAAAATTTTTAAAATTCTAAAAAAGTTTTTTTTGATTTTAAAAACTTTCAAGAATATAAAAAATTCCCTGAATTCATATTAAAATAAAAATAAAGTTTTCGAAATTCCTTTGTATGTGGTTGATCTCGTTGACAGATTGTTTGACAGATTGAAACAACCCGAAGCGATAAGTTATAATAAATTGCCATAATTCACTATAAACTACTATACATTACCGAAAATTTCGAAAAATTTTGGAAATTTTTGCATACTCTGAATTTCGGTGCTTTTCAGTCCCTTAGGAGAAAAAGTACTTTCCAGTACCTAGGGAGTAAAAAGTACATTCTACTACCTAGGGAGTGAAAAGTGACGTCAAAGGTGAAAAATGAAACTTGTCAAGCGATCAGTTGATGGTGTTGACAGATTGGACCAACCCGAAACGCTAAGTTATCATAAATTACCGATAAATTACCGTAATTTACTATTATTTGTTAGAAAAGAATGTTTTTTAAGTAAATGAGGGTGAATCATTTCAATGTGAGAGAAACTGTTACTCTTGATTCCACCTTTTAAAATTAAACCTTCCCAACGAATTTAAACTTTAATTAAAATTTCTTCTCACAACCCATATAATAAATTTCAGTTATGATTCTGGTGAAAACTCCTGCAAATCCAATTTAAAGAATTGCAACTTTTCTAATTTCAACTTTTCCAGCGAGTATAAAGTGCGGAAGTTTTCAATGAGAAAAAGGTTACTACAAAGCTGACGAGGCTTTTAAATTAATAATCTTAATGACAAAACTCTGGAGACATTATTACTTCCTTCAAGTCTTAAAAAAATCAGATAATATTCCTTATTATAAAATATTCAATAATTATAAAACTTGTTATCAATTTTGATTGTATAGTGAATTAAAGAGGGAAAGTGAGAAAGAGGGGTTGTTGGCTGAAGAAAACCGAAGGAAGGTATCGAACCGAATGCCACCCCATGACCCCTTCCTCTTTTTCCTGGTCCTCCTGCCCCTTCTCATCAGCTACCCCAGACACAAGATTGCTTATAGCCCGCGACAAGGAAGTGGATTGCAATTATCAAGACCTCTCTCTCATACCATGCTTCTCAAATCCACCCTACGCCCCATGGTTCAGTTTTTCCAGCCTCCAGAGCTCTAACACCCTACCCCCATCCTCTTCAACCCCCAGATCCCCGGTCACTCGCTCCCTCGTCGCGCAGGCTATCCTCTCGTAATAATTTTACCGCTCCCTTTTTTCTTATTCGCGTCGTAGCCATCACCATCCTCCACAATCTTTCTTACTGGTTCACAGTGAGCTGAGAGACACCGAAAATTCGTCGAAATTCAATATTTCGTCGGAATTGTATGAAACTTGGTATAAGAGGGTTTTTGCGGTCGCTGATTTCAATTTTGACGTCAAAAGTTGCAAATTCAAAATGGCGGATCCAATATGGCAGCCAAAATAAATTTTTTTTATCGATTTGCCTATAACTCGGTACAAGGAGGTTTGCAAGGTCGGTCATTTCGATTTTGACATGGAAAGTTATAAATTCAAAATTGCGGATCCAATATGGCGGCCGAAATCTTAAATTTTCTCGCATTTGCCTAAAATTTGATACAAGGGAGTTTTTAAGCTCGATAATATCGATTTTGATGACAAAAGTTACAAATTAAAAATAGGGGATCCACTATGGAGGCCAAAAAATTTTTTTTCACAGATTTGCCTGAAAATTTGCCTTAGTGCAAAGGGGCTTATAAGGTCATTCATTTCGATTTTGACGTCAAAGGTTATAAATTCAGAATGACGGATCCAATATGATAACCAAAATTATGAAATTTTAATATATTTTTCTAAAGCTTGACACAAGGGGCTTTCTAAGTTCGCTTATTTCGACTTTGACGCCAAAAATTACAAATTGAAAATGGCGGATCCAATATGACAACCAAAATTTCAAATTTTTTATATTTTTGTCTAAAGCTTGGTACAAGAGGGTTATTGAGGTCTGTAATTTCGATTTTGTCGTCAAAATTTACAAATTCAAAATATTGGATCCAATGTCGCAACCAACATTAAATTTTTTTTCAGATTTGAGTGAAACTTGGTACAAGGGGGTTTTTAAGGTCGGTCATTTTGATTTTAATGTGAAAAGTTACAAATTCAAAATTTCGGATTCAATATGGCAGCGAAAACTTTCAAATTCTCACACATGTGCCTAAAACTTGGTATAAGGGAGCTTCAAGGTCGCTAAAATCGATTTTGATGTCAAAAGTTACGAATTAAAAATAGGGGATCCACTATGGCGGCAAAAATTATTTTTTTTCTTCTACAGATTTGCCTGAAACATGATACAAAGGGGTTCATAAGGTCGCTAATTTTGATTTTGACGTCAATGGTTACAAATTCAACATAGCGGATCCAATATGGAGGCCAAGCTTTCAAAATTTTCACATATCCGCCGAAAATTTAATGCAAGGGGGTTTTTAAGATTGCTAATTTCGATTTTGACGTCAAAAGTTACAAATTAAAAATAGGGGATTCACTATGGCGGCAAAAATTATTTTCCTTCTTCTACAGATTTGCCTGAAACATGATACAAAGAGGTTTATAAGGTCGCTAATTTCGATTTTGATGTCAAAGGTTACAAATTCAACATAGCGGATCCAATATGGAGGCCAAGCTTTTAAAATTTCCACATATCCGCCTAAAATTTAATGCAAGGGGGTTTTTAAGATTGCTAATTTCGGTTTTGACGTCAAAAGCTACAAATTCAAAATTTCGGATCCAATATGACGGCCAAAATGTGAAAATTTTCACAGATTTGCCTAAAACTTGATACAAGGGGGTTTTTGAGGTCTCCCATATCGATTTTGATGTCAAAAATTACAAATTCAAAATGATGGATCCAATATGGCAACAAGATTTGAATTTTTTTTAAAGATTTCCCTAAATTTTACATAGTACAAGGGGGTTTTTAAGGTCGGTCATTTCGATTTTGACGTCAAAGGTTACAAATTCAACATAGCGGATCCAATATGGAGGCCAAGCTTTTAAATTTTCTCACATTTGCCTAAGACTTGGCACAAGGGAGTTTTTAAGGTCTCTAATATCGGTTTTGATGTCAAAAGTTACAAACTAAAAATAGGGGATCCACTATGGTGGCCAGAATTATTTTTGTTCTTTTACAGATTTGCCTGAAACTGGATACAAAGCGGCTTAAAAGGTTGTTAATTTCGATCTTGACGTCAAAAGTTATAAATTCAAAATGGCGGATCCAATATGACAACCAAAATTTAAAAATTTTAATATATTTGTCCAAAACTTGGTACAAGGATATTTATAAGGTCGCTAATCTCGATTCTGACGTCAAAAGTTACAAATTCAAATTGGCGGATCCGAAATGGCAACCAGCATTGAATTATTTTTACAGATTTGCCTAAAACTTGGTACAAGGGGGTTTTTAAGGTTGGTAATTTCGATTTTGATGTGAAAAGTTACAAATTCAAAATGGTGGGTTCAATATGGCGGCCAAAATTGTAAAATTTGCATACCTTTGCCCAAAATTAGGGACAAGGGAGTTTTTAAGGTTGATAATATCGATTTTGATGTCAAAAGTTACAAATTAAAAATAGGGGATCTACTTTGGCGGCCAAAATTACTTTTTTTACAGATTTGCCTAAAACTTCGTACAAAAAGGTTTATAGAATCGTTAATTTTGATTTTGACGGCAAAGGTTACAAATCCAAAATAGCGATCCAATATGATGGCCATGCTTTTGAAATTTCCATATATTTGCCTAAAACTTGAAACAAGAGGGTTTTTAAGATCGATTAATTTGATTTTGACGTCAAAAGCTACAAATTCAAAATTTCGGACCCAATATGGCGAAAAAGCTTTTAAATTTTTACACTTTAAAACTAATACGATTTAAATGTGAAATTCTTAAATTTTAAAGGCTTTCGGTATGCAAATTTTACAAAGTTAAAGAATATTTCACATGTACTTCATTTGAAATGATTCAAAAAAAAAAACCGTGCAAAATTGAATGCTCGTCAAATTCATAGAGTAAAACTTCAACCTAAAATAATTTCGTTAAATGCATCTAAATTTAAATAAATTAAAATTATGTTTAAATCTGACAGTTCCATTAATTTCAATATAGAAGGGTAGTTGGGAAAATACTTCAGAAGTAAAGACGTTTTTTGTAACACAGACATGATTTCTTCTCACATGGGAGAGTTTTGGAAACTTAATTATTTTTTATATGAATTTAAGAAATTTTTTAAATTTTGGATAAATACGGAAATTTTCAAAATTTTGAAAATTAATGGTAAATTTATAAATTACCAGAAATGTTTAACATTTGGGAATTCATGATAAATTTGAAAATTACCAAAATTTTTTTAATTCTGGAAATTTTGAAAATTTCTGATATTAGGAAAATTTCTTAATTTATGAAAATTTTTGAAATTATAAACAATAATTTCCCCGGAGTTTTTACGTTGAAGGAGACGGTTATCGTGAAATACGTACTCACAGATATATAATGTTTTATTATTTGCATATAGTTTCTCTTTTTACTCCCTAGGGAGTGAAAATTACTTTTTGCTCCCTGGGGAGTGAAAATTGCTTTTTACTCCCTAGGGAGTAAAAAGTAGAACTTTAGCCCCGCTTTACAGGCATCGAGAAGGGCTGAAGTCATGCATATGTTATAACATATACAATATGAGGACTAATTATAAATAAATAAGAAGTTGTCATTAACTTTTTGAAAACATTGCAACTTTGATTTTTCTCGATTAAGATCACTAATTTCAAAAAGGGTAAATTTTCAAAATAGAGTAATTAAGAATAGCGAAAATAAGGGAGGAATTCGGTGAATACAATGTGAGCCTGAGATACAATTTCCAAATGAAATTTTGGAGGCTTATGGAGCTTAATTTTGTCTTTGTTGGCGAATGTAATTTACGTCGAAAACTTTTCGGTCCTCTCGATTCGTTCAATTTGGGAGCTCTTGGAAACCGCAAGATATTATTGATTTTTGTATGTATACATTGAAAGGGGGTGTGGGTGGTCGGGTGTTTTTCCGTCTTTGTGTGTTTGGCGAGAGAAAGTGGGGATAGATAGCTGTGTCATTTACTCATTGATTGGTCGTCGGCTCGAGAAGTTGAAGAGGAGAGACAACTTTTTCCCAACTCTCGATACAGGGAGAACTGGAAATTTTGTTCACTCACCCCATTTTCCAAGGATTTTCTTTCGCCCCTTTGTCATAGTTTACGACTTCCACAAAGAAAATTTTGTCAAAGAAAAATAATCACAGAAACAATCTATGATACTTTTTTCAAGTACCGTAACCGGAGTAAAGTCGATCACCTCAAACTTAATATTTCAACATTAAATATTACTTCAAGATCGAAATTAAATTTATTTTCTGATGAAAATCTTTTGTGTACTAAAAAAGAACACCCAAAAAAGTTTACAAATTAAAAATAGACTTCGAAACGACCCAGTTTTAAGGCTCATCCTTTTTCCGTCTTTTTATACTACTGGGGACTAACATGTTTCGAAGCTAATTGAAATTTTCTCATCAGGGGTAATTTACAGGAAAACTGCAGTTATAAATTATGAAACCAATATTTATGAAATTCAAAATTAATAGACTTCGAAACTATCCACTTTTATGACACATTAGAGACAATTGTACAATAAATGTACAACAAAAAGAAAAGAGATGGAGAAAAAAAAGATGGAGAAAAAAAAGAATCAACTGAACCAACCTCTCACTCTTTTCTTTCTTCGTCTTTCTTATACTACCAGGGACCAACATGTTTCGAAGCCAATCTAAACTTCCATATCAGGGGTAATTTACAGGAAAACTACAATTATAAATGATGAAACCTATATTAATTAAATTCAAAATAGATTTCGAAACTACTCACTTTTACGGCTCATTAGAGACAAATATACAATAAATGAACAAAACTGTACAACAGCAAAAAAAAGAGTGGGAGAAAAAAACAGGATCAACCATACCAACCTCTCACTCTTTCCTTTCTCCACCTTTTTTAAACTATTGGGGGCCAACATGTTTCGAAGCCAATTTAGACTTTCACATCAGGGGTAATTTACAGGAAAACTGCAGTTTTAAATTATGAACCCTATATTAATTAAATTCAAAATAGACTTCGAAACTACCCACTTTTACGGCTCATTAGAGACAAATATATAATCAATGAACGACAACAAAAGAAGAGGGAGAAAAGAATGAGTCAACTAAACCAACACTAAAATATGTTGGGAATATTCCCAAAAAATTTTTAGATGTAATTCCCTATTTTGGGTAGGAAAATTTATTTGTTCTTAAGGTTACAAGTGAGTCACAAATTATCACTATAATAATTTCATTTCATTAATTTCACCATATAATGAAAAGATTTGATGAATATCTATATTACCGATTATCATTTGATACTATTTTCAGCATTAGCACTGACTGTGCCGGTTGAAATATTTTGGGAATTTTTGTTTACCCCTTGAAAATAAAATAATGATTACTATCCAAATAATATTAGGTTGAATTGTAATTATTATTACATTAAACTTCTGAACAAATGGTAGATTCAAATTTAAAGCAAAATGCTTATTTTTGTAGGCCAATGAAAGCTACTTTCGGGAAAATTCCCAGAATACCTTGCAAACTTACCGAACTTAGTAGGGAACATTCCTCATTTTATTTCTGGGAAAATTACCGAAATTATTGTGTTTATTGCGTCCTCAACATTTTCGGGAATTTCCCCGAAAAAATGTTTACAGCAAACCTCTCACTCTTTTTTTTCTCCGATTTTTTAATACTACTGGGGCCCAACATGCTTCGAAGCCAATTTAGACTTCCTCATCAGAGGTAATTTATAGGAAAACTACAGTTTTAAATAATAAACCTATATGAATTCAATTCAAATATCACCTAAAAATAAAAATTAAAAAATTAATATCAAATGTTGTTTGGTCAATTTTTCATTTTTTTTATTAATATCAAAAATCTCTAAGATCGAAATGAAGTCTACTTGCTTATGAAAATTCCTCTTGTACTAAAATAGAAAATACCATAAAGTTATGTGTATCTGTGCATGACAAACTTTTTAACCAAATCCAAGATAGATTTTCTAAATTTATTGGTAGTCTCATTAAAAGTTTCTTTGTTTCATTTATTGTTGAAATCAAAGCATACTTTATCGTACATATCAAATCTCTTTTTTTCGAAAACTCATGAATCTTGCATTTTATCAAGGAATCATTTCGTAATGCATCCAATCTCAGTTTTTTACTAATTAAACGAAATTCCTTAAAATTTTTCATCGATCCTCCAAACATATCTATTCTATATCCTCAACTTTTGTCAATTTGACTGAAATCCATAATATCAAAATGAAAAAATCAGAACAGTTTAAAAAAATTAACTTCCTGCATAGAAAATCCAAAAATTATAATTCAATGTTTTTTAGCAAGTCACCAGAAACACTAATTAAACAAATATTTCAATTATGTCAAGGACAAAAAAAAGATAGTCAAAAAATTGTATCATCAATGAGATTTGGTTATTAAAATTCAAAGTTCATGTTATTTTTTAAAACGTGGCGACAGTAATCCATTTTTAATACAAATTTTAATTTATGAAAAACAGATTCTTCACAGTATGGATTCTTTTCGATTTTAATCGGGAAGACACTTTATTTTTTCACTAGATAGCTATGAAATATTAAACAAAAAATATTAAAGAATTTTAATCAATTACTAAAAAACTGAGATTGAATGAATAACGAAATGATTTCTTCATAAAAAGATATTTCCAAAAAAGATATTTGATATTAACAAGAAAGTATGCTTTGATTTGAACAATAAAACAAACAAAAAAACTTTTAATGAGACTACCAATAAATTTAGGAAATCTATCTTGAATTTGGTTAAAATTTTGTCATGCACAGACACACAGAACTTTTTGGTGCTTTCTATTTGCGTACAAAAAAAGTATTCATAAGAAAGTAGATTTCATTTCGATCTTATAAATTTTTTATAATAAAAATAAAAGAGAAAAATTGACCAAACAACATTTGACATTAATTTCTCCATTTTTATTCTCAGGTAATATTTGAATTTGATTAAAATAGGTTTTATTATTTATAACTATAGTTTTTCTATAAATTCTCCCTGATGAAGATGTCTTAACTGGCTTCGAAACATGTTGGTCCTGAGTGGTATAAGAAAGATGAAGAAAAGAAAGAGTGAGAAGTTGGTTTCGTTCACTCTTTATTTTCTTCCCTCTTTTTTCTTTTTTTTTGTACATTTATTGTACACTTGTCTCTAACGACCCGTAGAAGTCGGCAGTTTCGAAGTCTTTTTTTTATTCGTAAACTTTTTGGCTGTTCCTTTTTAGTACACAAAAAATATTCATAAGAAATAAGATTTCATTTTGATCTTAAAGATTTTTGATATGAATAACAAGATAGAAAAATTGACCAAACAACATTTGATATTAATTTATTGATTTTTATTATTAGGTAATGTTTAAATTTAATTAAAATATGTTTCAGTACTCATAACTGTATTTTTTCTATAAATTGTCCCTGATGAGAAATTTGAAATTGGCTTCGAAACATGTTGGTCCTCAGTTGTATGAAAAAGACGAAGGAAAAATAGAGTGAGGTTGGTTCGGTTGACTCTTTCTTTTTTCTTTTTGTTGTACATTTATTGTACATTTGTCTCTAAAGATCCGTAGAAGTGGGTAGTTTCGGAGTCTATTTTTGATTTGTGATCTTTTTGGGTGTTCTTTTCTACTACACAAAAAATTTTCATAAGAAAGTAAATTTCATTTCGTTCTTATAGATTTGTGATATTAATAATAAAATAGAAAAATTGGCAAAACAACATTTGATATTAATTTCTTCATTTTTATTTTTAGGTAATGTTTAATTTGAATTCAAATATTTTCCATTATTTATAAGTGTAGTTTTTTATAAATTGCCCCTGATGAGAAATTCTCAACTGGCTTCGAAACATGTTAGTCCCCAGTTGTATGAAAAAGACGGAGAAAAAAAAAGAGTGTGAGGTTGAGAGAGTGAGAGGTCTTTCTTTTTCTCCCTCTTTTTTCTTCTTGTTGTACATTTATTGTACATTTGTCTCTAAGGATCGGTAGAAGTGGACAGTTTCGAAGTCTTTTTTTGATTTGTGAACTTTCTGGGTGTTCTTTTTCAGTCCAAAAAACATTTTCATTAAAAAAATTTCATTTTAATCATATAGATTTCTTATATCAATAATAAAATAGAAAAATTGGCCACACAACATTTGATATTTATTTTTATTTTTAGGTAATATTTGAATTTAATTAAATTTTTATTATTTATATCTGGTGTTTTCCTGTAAATTTCCCCTGACAAGAAATTCTAAATTGGCTTCGAAACATGTTGGTCCCAAGTAGTATAAAAAAGACGGAGAAAAGAAAGAAGATTTTTGATTTGTAAACTTTTTGAGTTTTCTCTTTCAGTACATAAAATATTTTTATAAAAAAGTAGATTTTATTTCGACCTTTAATAAATTTTAATAGAGAAGCATTTAGCAAAGATTTGTGACAATCTGCAGGGTTGCCTATGAATGCTATTAAGATTTCTTTCAATTAAAGTATTAATGATTAACTCAATTTACCAAAAGATATCTATTTTTATTGAAATATAGTATACGAATTTGAGGAAGTTGGCAATTTTTAGAAATGTTTTATTACTTTGGATTATTACCTTTTCCTGTTTTGAAAAATGGAATAGTCTGAATAGATTGATTTTAAATCAACCTACATTAAATATTAAATTTCCTAGCGAAAAAAATAAAAGATTTTTATTTCAATTAGTACAGCTCTCTAACTTAATTTTGAATTTATTTGGTGCGAATTTATTGGTCAGCGACTTCACGCCGTTTCACGGTAGTTCATTAATTAAAATGAAAACAGAATTGAAATTGCACTTAAAAAAAGGGAAAATCGATTTATTCCGATTTAACTGCACGCAAGCTTGTTGTTGATTTATGTAAATCGAATTATGTAAAAGAAATCGCGTGTATTTCAGTTTCAGGTTCTTCTCATCGAGCTTTTACTTATGCACATGTTCTGCATCGATTTATGGAATTCGAAATGATGTGAATGAAATGTTTACCAGAAAATAATGCCATGCTGTCAATTCTATTACTTTTCTCTTCGTAGTCTATGTAAATAAAATTTACGACATATATTACAAACATAAAAACCTGAAAATAAAACGAAGCAGGAAAAAATGAAAAATGAAATAAGGGAACTCAATTTTATTGAATCGAGTTGAATGACTATAAAAAATGATATAAAAATGTAAAACTATAAAATCATATAAAATCATGCTATTCTGATGACTATTCGTGACTAGCTTAAATAAGAATAGTAAATCGTTTACAAAAATGACTAGTCGTATCTACTGTATCGCTAATTATTATACAATAAATCATACACTAAAATCATACACGCATTCTACATACACGAATCATGCTCTTATAATATATATTTTACAGAACTCTTGTCATATACGTATATATGTGTATATATAAATTTTCTCTTTTTGCATATTACCCTCTATATTCACGGCGTATTTAATCTCGTTAAACGTATAGTCTATATACATTTTGTATATAATATCTCGATTTTTTATTTCTTTCATTAAGTAATAGGTAAATTTGATCTTGCGCTCAATTTATGTTATGAAGGCAATCTTAGCTTCGCGTATAGATTTAGTATCGTGCCCTTGTCGCCACTTTTTTCCTAATTGGTCGAACGCCTTTATCGCTCGTTCTTTTTCCCTTTTCACAATCGAATTTTCATATTTGTCACAGTAAAAACAAAATCTTACTCCAAAACCAAGCATAGAATAATATTCTAGGAACAATACAATTATAGGGCTGCTATCAACCAAACAACTTTTAAATACATGAGCAGGTCCAAGCCATTTATCAAAATAACCAAATAAAATTATTCGTGGTTTTTTGGTTCATCATATTTGGTAGCAATGACTGACATGGTTTTCGAAAACTGATCGAAAAAGCTTCAAATGTAAATATTCACTTCGTATCAGATCAGTACGATCTGAATAAAATTTCCACGTGTTAAAAAAGTACAATATAAAGGATAAATGGCTAATATAATTCACGTGATGGCATTGCTGTCTTTAAAATGAATATTCCAGCTTCAATTTGGTATGCAATACCTTCCCCACTTGTTCATCATTTATCAATATTATGACTTCATAAGTTTTCCCATTCAGCTCGTACTGGTTTCCCCCTAAAATTAAGACTTTGTTTTTACCGTGTACAAACAGAAAATTCATATCTAGCTATACAGCAATTATATTTTTACACAAATCAGAATCATTTCCATTCCGTCAGTTTATAAATAAATCCTATAATTCTTGAATTCCTTTATAAAAATTTTCGATACAATTTTTCTGCTTGTTCTCGTAATCGAAGAAATGGTGTGACTCAGAATGAATAAAAATGTGTTTCTGTCACACTAAATTCAGAACGGTATGGCTGCAATGCTCGGACCATTAATTTCGCAATGCACATCTCGCATAATATAACGGGCGCAATTAAAAAAGGACGACGATCGTGCACACGTTTTGCATGTCATTGTCCCTTGACTTGGGGTGAGAGAATGGACAAAGGGGCACGCGTCGCTAACTCCTGTCGATTTCATTTCCCTATGCAGCTTTTTCCCGAAAAATTCGGGACTCGATCCGCCCAAGGTCACGGAGTTGACCTTATCCTCACCGATCTTTAGCATTCGGGGGACCAGATGCGGACCATTTGAGTAACCCATCTTTCTCAAATCAACAATGCCCCTGAAATTTCCATTTTTTTCCCCAACACTCTGCTCTGGGGGCG
>JAUMHM010000078.1:40600983-40621982 GCA_032362435.1 Melikaiella ostensackeni | reverse complement strand
TGTGTAAACGCATGCAAGTGACAACTAAACCTAACAGAAGATATATTCTGTTATCAAGTTTCGTTATTTTTTAACTCTCAAGTACACTGCATGATCAGAAATCATAAAAAGCTCGCATATGAGCCAAAGTACTCCAAGAATGTCGGCCGTCTTGGCTTGACTTGATTATACAATGTATATGAACCTGAATCAAATCATTATGAACTCAAAAATTGATCATTAATTCCGGCCGATCAAAATGCTCTTAATTTCCGTATCATTTTTTTTGCATATCAAAATGATATTGATTCCCGTATCATTTTAAACATTATTTTTTACTGTGTACCAATACTAATTTCAATTCTTCTTTTTCATAAGGGATATGAAAGGCCCGAGTACTCAAAACTAAAAACGAAGAATGAAATGCAAATTTTGTACACTTTCTAATTTAAGGTCAATCAGGGTGATCTTGATACTGAGAATAAACGTGATTCGACACTTTCGTGCACGAAGAAACAATTATATTTCGATTCAGATCGCAAGTCACGCGAGGACGTACTTCATTCTTAAATTGGCTGGGAAAGTACGTCAGGGTAAAACCGACGAAATTGAAATGCAGAAATAATAAAAATTTAATGCCATCATTCAGAGTAACGATAAGCCTCAATGGCATGTCGAGCTAATACTCGTCATTGGACAAAATTTGTTTGACTAAAACTTATTTGAGGAAAACTTGTTTGAATAAATAAGTTCCAGGAAGCAAAGAACTAACAAGGCTGCGGTTAAGGGCATTCATTTCACGTCAGTTTTACGGGGGACAATTTCATGGTCAAACGGTTGAATGTTTTGATCTAATTTTTGGCATACGAATTCTAAATATTATTTTTTTTTTCTCTTGAAGCTATTTTTCAGTGGAACTGTTTCTAATTTATTTGTGCAATTATAGCGCGCCTCGCATAAGGCAACCGATCAGGGTGAGACATGTCAGCCAAGGCTGTAGCCACGTGGGAGATCAACAGGGTTTGATCCCACCCGAAATTCTTGAACCATATACATAATATACATATACTTTTCTGCAAATCCCCCTCCCTCAAATTTTTTCTGGCCACGGCCTTGATGTCTGCTTTTTCTGATCAAATGCGCTCGGCCGTCTTTGGCCAGAGAAAGCACATAACTCACCCTGATCGGTTGCCTTATGCGAGGCGCACTAAATTCGCACTTTTCTCATTTTCGAACAAAATAGAAACAGTTGTACTAAAAACTAGCTTCGAGAGAAAAAAGAGGATAGTATTTAGAATACGTATGCCAAAAATTAGACCAAAATATTCAACCGTTTGGCCGTGGAATTGTCCCCCGTAAAACCGGAATCAAATAAATGCCATTAAGGGATTGAAGTTTGAAAAATAATATTGGGTGGGCTTTTCGTTGTTGCGGTAACAAACAAAAAATTTCGGCTATCACGCCTAGCCTAATTTTGTGGGAAGGACACTCAGTGGAGTGGCGTGTGCTACCAACGGAAACGCGTCTTTACCATTCGTCCGTCCGTCTGTCGGTAATCGTAGTCCCTTCGAGGGAAGTCTAGCCGGAATACGAATATTATATATTTTGGGGAGTGATGTTAAGTGAGGGTAGCGGTAGCTGCAATTTCCTACTACCGCGTGGTCACTCAAGAGAACAGCTGCATCGCTTTCAGCATTTCTGTCGAATTGTCACAGTTCGTTAATACGAGTACCTGGCGCTTTACCCAAAGGGGGTGAAATCACCTCAAAACGTAGAATTTACCTAAAAACGACCATTTCAGACAATCTGGTACACACGAGGGGACACATTTTTCGAAAATTTAACAGAAGGGTAATAGTAATAATCAGTGTTGGAAAATTACTAAAATGGTATATTATGCACCAAGCACAGAAAAACAGTGAAATCATTTTTGTTGCAGCCCATTTGTTATGTTCTCGAAATGATACTTTTTTTCTCATAATGAGAATACTTCAAGTGTGAAACTGTAACATGAACACAGCTGCATTCTCATTCTCTGGTGTCTTATTTTTGTTGCAACTCAAAACAACCCCGAATTGTGGTACTTTCGAGGATCGCGACGAAATATTTTGTTTTTTAGACTAAATTAGGCGACTCATATTTTTCTGATTTAAGAACAAAAAATTTTTCCTAATGTTGCGATTATTTGAATTTTGACGTTTATTTGTCAAAAAACACACATTTTTTCTTTAGACTTCTGTAGTTTTTTATCCAATTCAGAAATTTTAATTTCCTTTCTCGATTCTAATGAGCTTTATCGCCTTGTTTCGAAATCTGTCAGAAAATTTGAAAAATGTTCAAAATTAACAAAGTGGCGACGATTTGTTTGAAATTAAAAAAAAAATAGATTCTAACAAAAAATCTACACTCATACTTTTTGCAAATTTTTAAACAAATTTGGCCTTTTATAAGGAATATATCCTGTAAGTTTTAAGTAGGATAAACAATTTTTGTAGCCAACAGAATTTTTTTATTTCAGAAAATCGAATTTTCGCATTTTTCTCTGAAACAACGAAAGATACAAAAAAATATCACCATACAAGTTTGCATACCTAGAAAAGTTCTGCAAAAAATAATTCCTGCTCTCTTATGATATCTTGCATCGTTTACGAGAAAGATTCGAAAATTATGTTATCAAGAAAAAAAATTCTCCCAATAATTTGAAAACATGAAAAGAAGATTTTATGGAAAACCCCACCTTTTTTTATTTTTTCAAATGTTTTTTAAACGTTTTTGCTAATATAAGACAGGCATCCTATCAGTTGTATGCGGGCTAAGCCATTTTTAAGGCCGGGATATTTTTTTTCCTAAAAATATAATTTTCGAATTTTTCTCGAAAACGATGCAAAACATCACAAAAGAGCCAGAGGTAGTTTTTGTGGAACTTTTTTTAGACCTAAAGACTTTTAACATTTTTTGTACCTTACGCTGTTTCCGAAAAAATGCGAAAATTCAATTTAATGAAAAAAAGTTTTTCTGTTCACAAAAAATATTTAGCTCACATAAAACTCATAGGATGTGTTCCTTATAGAAGACCAAATTCAACAAAAAATTACAAAAAAATATAAGTGTGAGTGTTCTCTTAAAATCGAATTTTTATATTTTCAAACAAATCGTGATCATTTTGGTAATTTTGAACTCTTTTCAAATTTTCTGGCGATTTTTGAAAGAAACCGATAAACTCATCAGAATTTAGAAAGAAAATTGGAATTTCTAAATTAGATAAATAACTATCGAAGTTTAAAGAAAAAATGTGTGTGTTTTTTTTATAGAATTCAAAATTCGAATACTCGTTACTTCGTGGAATTCTTTTTTCTTAAATCGGAAAAATATGAGTCGCCTAATTGTTATTTTAATATGAATTCAGGAAATATTCACAATTTCGGAAATTTTAAATATTGTTGAAATTTTGAAAATTTTTTAAATTCTTGAAAATTTTTGAAATATTAAAAATTTTCGTAATTTTGAAAATTGTTTGAAATTAGAAAATTATTTTGTAAGTTTATAAATTTGGAAAATTTAAAAAATTTGAGAACTTTATCAAAGTTCAGAGTAGCCAAAAATTTCGGTAATTTATGGTACTTTATGGTAAATTGTGGTAATTCATGGAAAATTATGGTAATTTATCGGTAATATATGGTAACTTTTTGCTTCGGGTTGGCCCAATTTGTCAACGGGATCAACCAATCGCTTGATGTTTTGCATTATTCACCTCTTACGTCACTTTTTACTCCCTAGGGAGTAATTCCGGCATATAGGCATGAAAAAGTTGCTTTTAGACACCTGTTTTTCTTTCTGTAAAGTGGCACTTTATATGGCTCATCTTCACAACAACCTTAAAAAGACTTTGTACCGCAGTTTTGATGCGCACTTTGAAGAGCGCATCAAAACTGTGGTATAAAGTCTTTTTACGGCAGGTTTCAGGAGTGCTAAACTCACTATCGCGCAGATATTTAAAATAGAAATTTTTATGAGTAGTGATTGGACCAACATGAAGTGATAAGAAAGATATCACAAATTACTGACAAATTTTTATGAATGACCGAAAAATTACCATAAATTACTGAAAATTCCTAGAAATTTTCGGTAACTTATAAAATGACCAGAAATTTCCTCAACTTTCGAAACTTTCGGCTCACCGAATCTCGCGCCGAATACTCCTTCTGAAAACATTCTCCTCGACTAAATGCCCAGTTTTACGTAGCTGGCACATAAACTACTATTTACTCCCTAGGGACTGAAAAGTAAAACTTTAGCCCCGCTTCATAGGCATAGAAAAGGGCTGAAATCATGTATGTGTAATGAAAAATAACTTTTCACAGTTAGAGTTATTCCATAACAAAAAGGAACTCATGATTAAAGTCAGAGATTTAAAATTATCAATATTTAAAAAATATGATTTAATTTTTAAAATTGATCTCCTTAATATATTAAGAGTTTTGAAAATCAAGGGGAGCTTTTCAAATAAGTTTCGAATTTTCATTTCAAAAGTACATATTCTTATAGAAAATTTAATTACTCATATTTTTTTCTGACAAAATAGTTGTAGCTTTTATCATTCTCAAAATTAACCCAAAAAAACCCGTTTTCAGGAAAACAATTTTTTAAATATGTTTTTTGACTTCAACTCGATATAATTCAGCCGATTCTTGGAATTTTTGCATGAAATTCACAAGAAATATTTTTTATGATGTTCTATGACTGGTGGAGTAAATAATATATGAACATTTTTGTTTAAACGAAAGTTATGGATTTTTACCTGAGACATTGACATAAATAATGCATTCATATCTTCACGTTCATAGAGACTCGAGCGAAATTTGGGTGACAAAAAGCTTCCAGAAAAAAATTTGTTTGGGAATGTATAAATATGTTTCCTGTGGGAAAAATTATTTTTAAAAAATCATCATTAGTAAATTATGAAGGATTTATTGCGGCCGCGCGGCCTGTTTCTTTGTACGTGAGTATCAACTCGACGCGTTTACGGGGAGATGCAACTTCGCTGGAGACAAAGTCAAATTCACTAGATAGAATTTAATCAACTAAATTGTTGATTGTAAATTATTTTTTTTTTCATCGTTTTTTACTCATACGTCATATAGAGTTAAAAGAGAGAGCAGGTGAAAGAAACTATACACAATATTATGTAGTGCATTGTATTGTTTTGTTTTAATTGACCTTGATGTTTGTAAACTTTCTCAAGCATATCAAGTTTTTGTTCAAAAGCAGAGAAATTAAAATTTATCTTTTGAGAACTACTTCATCCATTTTTCCCGTTGTAAGTTTTTCATTCTTAAAAATTCGCTCGACTCCACATGAGCTTGAAAATATGAATGCACAATTTATGCAATATCTCAGATTAAAATGTATAACTTTTGTTTAAACAAAAGTGTTATTAGTTATTTCATTTACCAGTCGCAGAACATCATAAGGAATATTATCTATAAATTTCATTTAAAATTTCAAGAATTGGCTGAATTACAACGAGTTGAAATAAAAAAAGACCACAAATTTTTTTTTCTGAGAAACGGGGTTTTCGGGCTTACTCCAAAATTGAAAAGCTACAACTTTTTCGTCGAATGAAAAAAGATGCGCAATTAAATTTTGTGTAAGAATATGAACTTCAAAGTTAAAATTCGAACCTCGTTTGGAAAGTGTCCAGAACCTAATTCTATTAATTCATAGCGATTTCGATTTAAAATTTGAGAAACTGTTAATTTTAAAGGAATTTCATAATTAAATAATTCTAAAAATCGAAAACTTTTTGTTTGGACAGTTTAAATTTACAATGTTTCAAAGTTCAACTGCTCAACATTCGGAAGCATCAATAAATTTTTCCAGGAAGCAAAGTAATACTAAAATGTGATTTCAAACTGTACCAATTTGAAAGATTGGAATACTTTGAAATTTGAATGTCTTTAAAGCAAATTTTTGTTTCAATTTGAAATTTTTCACTTTAAACTTCTGTAACTTTAAACATTAATTTGAAGACCTTGAAATACAGTAAATTTGAAGATTTTGAACTAGAATAATTTGACTTTGTTCAAAATTGAAATCAAATATCGAGAGCCTTCAACATAGAATAGCAGCAAGTTTTGGATATTTTCAAATTGGAATGCAAAAATTCGACAGCGAAAAAATTCAAATTTGGAATACATTCGAGTTTTCATACTTTCAGTTAATACGATATAGTGGGTAAGCTAATTTCAAAACAAGCTTAAACTTAATTTAAGCTAGTTCGTAAGATTAAAAAAGTTAAGCTAACTAGTAATTTCGAAATTCTGAGTTAATTTAAAGTTTAAAGCTGCCTTAAGCTTTTTACTGATTCAACTTAATAAGTTATTCAAAGTATAAATATAAACTGATGGAAATGTTCAAAAATACTCTGATTTTTTAAAAGGTTACACAGATAATTTACAAATATTTCACTTCAACTATATAGCACTTGAACCTAATTATTTCCCAACACTGATTATAATTACGAATTTCGAGGTGATTTCTACCCTTTCAATAAAAATTTTATAAAGAAAATTTCCAGAGGAGTGGGCCACTACGAGACAAAGAGTATATTGACTTATATATATTACATTTTCATAAAAAAGTTTTGATTTTCAGTTTCTTTGCAAGCTGCAAGGCACGAAAACGAACAACTTCTCAAAAGGAACTCCAAGTTATCGTTTCACCGTCCGCCGTTAGAAGGCAGTTATGAGTATTAAATATGGTTTCAGAGACTTTTCTCCTTTTTTTAGAGACTAGCTATGCTTGACTAGATTATGAATTAATACTTAGCGGATAGAGCGTTTGGTCACTTTCATCTAAACCTTGGCGGGTCGACGTTGACGGCATTTCGCTATAAAACCTGGGACTTTTTATTATAAATTTTCATATATTTTTTTTTATTATCATTATACCATTAAGCCATATCCCTTTCGGGGTAAGCGTAGATTATATTAATCGGTTGGCTGTGTATAAGATTGTACTTTTGTTGCGGGTTATACTGTGTCCACCCTGAGTTTGTTGGTTTTTGCTCCTTGATATCTTATTTTAAAGTTATACTTAAAAATTATGCGTATTTCTTCCTCTCGGTTAGATGGGATTTTATTAAGTCGTCACGATAATAACGGTATTATTATCACGAACCTATACGATTTCTATTGTTCCCGTACGAAAAATATCTTATAGCTTTATAGATACTATTTCTTATAAATCTTGGTCTTATCATTAAATTGGCGCATAGTAAAACGTCGAGAGAAAATTAAATCAGCG
The DNA here is from genome assembly GCA_032362435.1 of Melikaiella ostensackeni. Classification (NCBI taxonomy): domain Eukaryota; kingdom Metazoa; phylum Arthropoda; class Insecta; order Hymenoptera; family Cynipidae; genus Melikaiella; species Melikaiella ostensackeni. The sequence goes on along the minus strand of JAUMHM010000078.1, from coordinate 40,614,698 downwards.
AACGAGGACGAGTATTCAATATTCAAGGTAGATAAAATGTTGCTACTTAAAACCGAATCTAAAATCAGTCAAAAAACTTGAAACGAAGATCCTCCCTAAGGGCCCGGCGCATTTAAAATAGGAACTTTGTCGATCACTCTTTCATGTTAATCATTTACAACTAATATTTACACTATAACATCGCGATTAGAATATACTTATCATAACAACTTTTTAAATACGGGGCCGATAAATTTTTGTCGTTTCGCGGGAGTGATCAATGCCTTTTTCCACAGAAGGTACGTATACTGACTCAACGACGTAGAAACGATCAAGAGATTATTAAAACCATCAAATCAGTCAAGAAGTAACCAGAAACAAGCTGATGTGCATCCATATAAAATTGTATCTCTTAAAAAAATACTATATTCTTGGGTACGTTCTCGTAATTTAGGAACCAATACCGTGTGCTCTTTTTGTAACGTAGTTTTGTAACACCATCGTTTATCCCTTGCCAGTAAAAATGAGAGGTTTGTGAACTTTATGCAGGATTCAAGGTGAAAGATGCTGTGAGGGAGCCATTGACTCTTGCCTTAACTGGCAGGTAGACCAAGGCCGGTGCAAAACGCTTCAAAGGTACAGCTTCTTCCCCACCAGTTGTGCCACAATCCTGACTTGGGGAGAACTGCTGCTCTTCAATCAAAAAAGGTTGCATTATCGTTTTCTCCGGATTCGAATTCAAGTCCTGAGGCATCGCATAACTCGCAGGAACTTTATGCTTATTGGCAACTTCCTTAAGAATTTTGCTTAACTCAGCAATAACACTTTCCGTCGGTTCTCCAAACGCCTTGTGATCTTTTCTAATGTGCTTTTTGATGCGATTTAAATTTGTTGTCGCATATCCACACTGTGAACATTTATAGACCCCTTCAGGTGTCACCTGAACTGCTGTGTCATTCTTTTTCTGAATACTGGGTTCATTAAAATCATTCTGAGATTGGGGACTCGGGTTTTTCTGTTCCTCTCGTTCAATTTCCACCTCTTTTGTTTCGTTGTTCTTCTCTACAAAAGCTTCCAGCCTGAGGTTGTTGAAAATAGGTGCTGGGAACTGAGAAAGTAGATTGGGAAACTGGTGACGAGTAAGAAGATGATGGTGAAAGTGTTCTGGTTGGGAGAAACTTTGAGGACAGAGAGGACATTGCAAAAATTTTTCATTTTCTGCTGAAGATTCTTGAGGATTGATGTGGGATCTTTCATGGAGGAAGAGAAAAGGTAGGACAGTTGTGGAGAAGTTGCAGTAGGAGCACCTGTAGCTCTTAGATTGTTGATCTTCGATTGATGATCCGAATAAATTTGAAAGCACTTGACTCCCTAGGGTTGCATTCACATCGGGAACTTTGTTTTGGGAGGATTCGAAACCGTTGGGGATCTTCAGATGCGCATTTGGATGATTTGGTCTCGAAGTTCCTGCTAGTCTGTTGGTCCTCTGGCTTGCTTGGTACTGTTGTTCCAAATCCCTCCATTTGTCAATCCCCATTTTTCCATGGTCACCCAATAAGTGAGCTTTGAGCCATTTGATGCTTCTAAATCTTCTGTTACAGATAGGGCAAACCTCGGTGAAATGGGTGAAGTATCTGTGATTCAAATCACCAAGTTGTTCAGGTTTCAAAGCCGAATCATCTGAATTCGATGGATCAAAGTTTTCTGGTTTATTTCCAAGATTGGAGCCTTCTTCTACAATTCCATGAGTGTTGTGTTTGTGGACACGTAGGAAATACTTGCTGCATAGTTCCTTGTTGCAGATGTTGCAGATAACTCCACCGATCTGTGCCCCATTTTCAATTTCGATACCATGCATTCGTTGCATATGGGTTTTCATAAAATATTTGTTGCAGAGTTCTTTGTTGCAAATTTCACAGTAACTGGATGTGGGAGTTAAAGATGAAGTTTTGCGTTCAGATGCTTGACCTGACGTTGGAGTCGAGGGCATGGATATTGATGGCACGTGTGACAAAGAAGTCGAATCGTAAGAAGGTTGTTTATGATCCTCCGAGATGTGTTTCCTCAGAGCTTCTTGGTTTTGGTATTCTTTTTCACACAAGGTACAGTAAGTGGTAATAGGGGTTGATGATTTTTCATGAGATGGTGAGACTGGCTCTTCTGTCGTGATACCATGCTCCATCATATGAGCTTTCAAACTCACGTTGGAGTCACACTCCTTACCACAAATAGAACATATAGAGACCTTGTTGGTTTCGAGGCCATTGAGTTGTAAAATCATGGTTTGAAGTTTTTGAAGATCCTCTGAGATAGAATCGTTGTTTGTAATTCGTTGTTCCACAGATTCTGGCTCAAACTCCATCTTAGGGGAACTTTCTTCAGAATGAACCTTTTGACGATGAGATTCATACAGTCCAAGGTTCTGGAAACGAATTCCACAAGCTTTGCACTCATGCTCATCAGTTGATCTATCGCTGTACTCAGAGCCACTTCCTGTCTCGTTCATGATCAAGTTCAAGGGAGTGGTTTGTATTTGATGCCAAGTAGCAGCTGACCCCGGATTGATTGGTGGTTTTTCGTTGTCCTGGATAACTATCCCATGTTTCTTCAGCTTATGAGTACGTAGTGTGAATTTGTTGCAGTACTCCTTACAACAGATTTCGCAAAACGCATCTGGGTTCAAAACTCCTAATCTGCGAAGTCGTTCGGCACTGAAGTTAGATTCTTTGGCTTGTTGAATTGCTTGAGGGGAAAGATGTCTTGGTGGGGGCATGAATGAATTGTCTTCCTGCTCAACTCCATATTCTTGTTTGAAGAGCATCTCCATTGCCCCAGGACTTTGGTGGTGCAGCTCTCTATCCTCATCGGGTTGTGGGAGCTGATGATTAAGATTTTTCTGATCATCCTTTTGAAAAACTGATGGAGTGTGCACCTTTTGCTTGTGCTTCCTAACAGATTCCTCGCTTCGGAACCTCTTATGGCAAATATCACAGGGAACGGTAGGAGGTGGTGGTTGTTGTGTCACCTGAGGTGATTGCGACAATTGTGGCAACTGTTGTAATTGTGGTAACTGTGCTAATTGTGGTATGTGTTGTAATTGTGGCATTTGAACAAGAATACCACCTTCTAATTTTTGATTAGGTTCCAACTTAATATTACTCCCAGTCATTTGTCCTATCGGACAAAGTTGTCCAACTCCTACACTACTCTCTCCCGCTGTCATTGGATTCGGAGGATCCACGTAAATCCCATGCTTGTTAGCCTTGTGCGTTTTGAGAAAATACTTGTTGCAAAATTCCTTATTGCAGAGATCACAGTAAGCGTCGGGATTAAAAATCCGCACCGGTGCTGGCCCCAAAGTGGTTCGATGAATCTGGCCAGAATCGGAAAGGGTAAATCCTGGGGGCAGAGGGAAATACTGTTGAAGTCCTCCAGGAAAATTTGGCAATCCTGCTAGATGATTTGGCATGGAAGTGATGGGACTCATACGACAGTTCGCTGACCATTCTTCACTCTGTTGTTGGGTTTGAGTCTGCATCTGATTTTGATTGTGATTCCGAGATTGCACATGCTCAGAGAGCCATGAAGAGCCTAAATTTTTTATTTCGATATTGGGGAGGTGAGGTAACTGAAGAGATTGATCAGATTGCTGATTGATCGTTTCTACAGACGTTTGATTTTGACTTTCCGGCTGAGGAGACTGGCTACCTGAAGGTAGGTGGGACGCGATTACAAAATTGTGCTCACACTCGAGGTGCAGGTCGAGGGTTGCTTTGCCATCAAACAATTGACTACAGTACTGGCAGCGGAATTCTATGTTTAAATTTTCGTCTTTCGTTGGTGGGTGGCCTTGAAGCGTCTCCGCTCGTGGCGAATTCGGCTTACCTTCCGGGTCTGCATCTTCCTCTTCTTCCTCAGACTCAGGATGATCGCCGAGCATGAGGGAAGTTGGGAACCTCACAGGAGTTGCTTGTTTTCGTCTTTTTTTAGGTCCTGACGAATCCATTTCTCCAAGGAGACGTTTCCTGGCATCTCGGTCCTCATTGCTGGACCCGTCGCTGTCCACTGGTTCGGGGTCAGCTGGTTCGGGTAGCCGAAATTCCTGGGCCACTGTAGACGTCATTTTCTTAATTCTACCTTTCTAGCGAACGTCTACCTTCTAAGGGTAGCCCTGACCCTCCTTAGACTCTAGTTTCTGAAATCAGCAAAGAAGATTTCTTGTTCATATATATATATATTCATTAAATACTTATCTTGTTAAATAAAAAGAGATAATTAGTTTTCAGGTAACTCCATGACGGGTTACCTGTTACTTCCGAACTCTGCTTTGCTATCACACAATAATTCATTTTCTAATAAAATATGAGAAACTTGTGCTGAAAGTTGGTAAGGGTCAATTTGCCTCATGATTCTTTCAAGTGCCCTTTCATATTTATTGATTTTCTGACCGTCAAAAATTGTTCTGTGGAAAGTTTAGTTCAAGATTCAGCCCTCTTGAATTTGGGGCTGCCACCCCCAATCAGGAATTTGATACTTTATTAATGAATCTAGTTGATGCCGCGTCCATAAGAGGATTTCGAAAAGTGTCGGGGTGAGGCTGAACAGTGCGCATGGCGGCATTAATCGAGAATGTTATAATGATTTTAGTTCACGAAAATCGAAGTGGAGGGTTTGAGACTAACGAGAATTTCGTAACGAAGGGAGAAAAAGAAAACCCAAAGTTGGCGAACGAGACACGGAGAGACACCCTCGAATGTGGTACGATAGGCATACGGACTGAATCGGGGGCTGTTGAGGGTGACTCATGTGAACACATACCCTCCCTTTTGGGAATCGAATTTAAGAAAATCGGAAAAACGAGCTTTCCAAATTTATGGAAAATCTCTCCGACGTATTCTACATTCAAAAGTAATATATCAAAAGGAAAATAAATTTCCAAAACCCTCTGATCCTCTTAAGTTAATAAACTGAATATCAAGAAATTTTGAATATTTCATTTACGGAAATTGCTTCAATTTGAATTCTTCTAATCTGAAATTAAATGAGTTTGAGTTCAACTCCATTTATCTATGAATTATTTTTAGACCAGGAAATCTTTGAGATAAGCGCAAAACGGCAACATAATTTTATCTTTTGGATAAAATGATAAAAAAGAGATGTAAAGGGGGAAAACTAAGATGATACTGCGTAAGAGTAAAAGAATAAAAAGATGAGAGGGATTAGAGATGGTAAAAGTAGAGAATATTGTATCGCTTAGGAGAGAAAGAGAAGTCAGGGGTTGGGTTCCACCCCTTACGTATTTTGTGAGCAGGTGTACTACAAACGTCCGATAATCGACGACTTGACTCCTTGCTTTTTTATCAACAGATTTCTTACAAATGCTTCATCAAAATGAGAGATTACTTTGTCAGTCATTGCACTTTTTTTGGTATGTAAAAAAGGCATGAAAAATAATCTTTTGTACGGCAGAAGCAGGTAATGCGGCGCGCATGACATATATCAATCGATAGAAAGAAAAAAATAATCGATAATGTAATTGGGAAAATATGTAATATTTAGATCAATATCTCAGCTTTGCTTTATGCATAGGAAAAATTGAATCTATATCAATTAAAATACTTAATTATTAAATCTTCCAAAAAATTCCGCGTGCATCAATTTACCCTACCTGTTGGGTAATGCGGCGCGCACTAATTAGTTGTTCTGTTTGCAAATTAAAAATATTTTTCAAAAATCAAATGCACAGTTTCAGTAAAATCAGATACTACATTCATTTGCAGTTTCAAAGAAAATTGTGGTTATATTTTAGGAGTGATTACCATCCGAAGCAATGAACATACAATATTTAATATTTCAAGAGTGCGCCGCATTACGTGCTTGTATATAGTATGCAAAGTAGACTTTTATTCGGAGATGTTAACTAACTTTACCAATTTGTGACAGACAACATCCTTAAAAAGTCAGAAGATTAATATTGACAAAGTTTTTATACATTTGGAGCAAAATCAAAATTTGTAAAAGCTTCAATATTTTTTTCGCAACTGTCATAATACGTGAGAAACGCGCAAAAAAAAATTGCATTCATAAATGCACATACTGAACCTCACTTCACTAGTTCATAATACGCAGATTTTTTAAAAGCGACCGCGCCGCATTACCCACTTCTCGCCTACACTTCCATAAAAGGATCTCAAATGTATATTTAAAAATAAGTAAGTAAACATTATTTTTGGGAAACTATATTCTTTTGGTATAACAGAATCATTAGCTAATATATTTCTCAAATTGTTTCTAATTTTTGAATAAAACCCTTATAGAATTAAAAAAATATGCCTATTGTGTTTCTGTATTAAGCTCCATGGGCTTTTAAGATAAATAAAAAGTAGAAGTAAGGAAATTTAAGAACTTTATTTTGGGTTCTTACAATTGTAGAGTAGGGTAGAATAAAACTTTTAATTAAGAGAGTGATCGCTGATAAACTTGGGAGGGATAAATCAAGCTGCTCCCTACAGAGCCTTTCCAAATTTCTTTCGGGATACTTATCTCATATATCTATCTATCTCGTTTTCCAGCCCGAAAGAGAATATTATTTGTTAATCTAGTTCAAAAAATTATAAAATTTTTGTGGATTAGAAATATAGAGGAGATTAAACATTAATAAAAAATATAATTCAATGTAAAAACTTTCAATTGATATTATTTGAATAAAGAAATAAGCTCGTTTAGGTTTTGTTTTAAAATCGTATATTTCTTATATCATTTTGTCATTCGTTTATAAACGTTATCATTAAAACTTAAAAGATTCTAGTTTCGAAACAGCTTTATCTAGTATTTCACTGCTCATATTTCTTCCACTCTTTTAGACTTTGCCCTTTATTATCTCAAATTTGATAAGCTGAAACTGAAAAATTGTCGAAAACAAGTTCCGAGTGAATGCCTTTCAATCGTCAAAATAAATGTCACCGCCTAAAATTTTAATTAAATTTTAATACGTTATTTGCCGTATTGAAAGGGCCCCGCAAGTTTCCCACTAAAATTGGATCTCGGTTACATTGGCCCAATTTCATACATGTCGTAGAACTACAAAATATAACCAAAACACAATTTTCATAAGAAACAAGCTGGGTCTTTTAATTAGTCTCTTATTAATTATTTAATATGCATTTATTTTAATCACTCTTCATTTCCTGCAATTCATTTTTGCGTCATTTTCCTAATAATTCATTAAACTGTTTGATATATTGCAGACATTTTTATATTGTTTTTTTTTGTGTAAAATACACAGATCAAGTTTAAAAATTACAAGTGTTGAAGCTAGGTCATTAAATTCCCCTCTTTCTTTAATTAGTGAATTTTCGTTGATTCGAAGCACATAACAATTTTATTAAATAAACCATTTTTCGCTAACAATCTTTTGATTCTGAAGGAATCATTCTTCTCTCGGAATAATATATGGTAAGTTATATTTTTTTCCTTTATTTTGTTACGATGGGAAAGAAATTGAAAAGTCCTCATCGCAAACGCCATCAGACGAGATTTAAAAATCAATTCATATACGTAAATTTAAAATTCAAAATACAAAATTTGCAACGCAAACAAGTGGATTTGAAAAACTCATTTGCAAGATGATGGAAGAAGACTTTTCGGTAATTCTTTGACGAAGATAAATATTAATAAATCATGGGTCAATAAATATACTATCGAATCAATAACTCTCATTCAAAAGCAGATCTTTTGTTGATTCAAATGTATATTTAGGGAAACAATAATTATTCATTTCGGTTTAATGGTGATGCTAGAAATGCTAGAAATATATATGAACCAATAAAATATCTGCTCTTGAATGAGGGTTATTGCTTGAACAATATATTTATTGATTTCCCAGCATTTTTTTATTAGTGAACGATTGTTTTCCTGAAAATTACCCGATTTTTCCTATATAGTGAATTTGATAACAATATTACATTTTCAGTGTTTCGATGTAGTAAAAATTTCTGTTAAGACTTTCATTTGTTCTAAACGATGTTTTCAAATATTTTAATTATATTTTAATGTTATTACTTCTTAAGTCAATATCACAATTGATGATACTATAATTTTTATGCAGTCTTAAAAATAACAGCATCTGTCATAAATTATAAAATTCGGATCGAAATCTGTTAAAGAAAATAACTATTCATTTCAACAAATATTTATTATAAGCGAGATATCAAAAGGAATATTAATTTTATAAAATTACTTGTTAAATCATTTGTTAATAAAATAACATTTTAATAAAACATTGAGTTTTTTATCTTACTTCATACGTCAGTTCTAGCAACGCTCATTCATTTTACATTTAAAAATATATATTCAACAATTTTGAAATTTAAAGAATTTTAAAATTGTGTGAATTTATTTGTTTGACGCATACTTTTTAATGATATACGAGAAATAAAGTTTGTTATCCGCAGAAGAAAAGAGCACTTCAACTCTCTCATAATTTTTAGCATACGGTTTTGATTTTAGTACAATTACTTTCCAAGCTTCAGAACAACTTTTTCGAAATAAATCACTTTTGTGACATCGACTTAATTGCAGACTTTTTGAAACTCACAATTTGATTAAAAATACATATTTTTCATTTGTTAATTTAATTTAAAATATGTTATCAATGAGAATTTCATTCGTGTCCCTTTTAAGGTACTGTCGTGCTAAAAATCAGATCTCTGAAAAAAAGTTTTTCTATGATTTAAAGAAGAAAAATAATATTAATAATGATGCCACTTACAATGAAAAACACTACTTTCAATAAAAAAATTTTCAAACTTATAAAAAACATTTACTTCAACAATGTTTTTTGCAAGCGAATTTTTCCTTACGATCGGTTCTTACCGATTTTTAAAAAATGGTTGAATTTTATTAAACGATGGCTTTTTTTTCGCGGAAAACATTTTCTACAACTCTACTGTTTCCAATTTTGAAGGTAAATTCTTCCATGACTGACATCGTTAAAACAATTTAAAAAAAACACTTTAAAGCAATTATTATATTTGATAACTATTTACTTATTTTCAAATTTGAAAACAGTAGAGTTGTAGGGAATTTTTTTACTGAAAAAGGTCATAATTTATTAAAATTCAACAATTTTTGAAAAAATTGGTAAGAAGCGAGGGTAAGAATGAATTCAGTTACAAAAGATACTGTTAAAATAATTATTTTTCGTAAGTTTTAAACTTTTTTCATAAAAAATAATGTTTTTTTTCTTTCATGAGACATGGTTGATAATATCATTTCAATTCATAAAATCATACAAAACTTTTTTTTCCAGAGACCTGATTTTTGGCACAACTGCGTTAAGTGGAGTAAACAGATAAGAACAATATATTTTAAAATTTATTATTAACCTTGAAAAACCTACATTGAAATTCATTTAACTGAGACAAAATGATTTATTTTCACATGTATAAGCTTTGAACAGTCTCGATTTGACTAAAAATAAAATAAAATGTCTGATGCTACATTAAAAATTTTCTTTGCGCCTGTGAGTTACAAAATTTAAGTTTTCATCGTTGATAAAAATTTTGAGTAAAGTTAGGAGGGAAAATCAGCTTTCTAAAACCTTAGCTTTAACTTAAAAATTTCTATTTATACAAGAAATAAACTACAATAATTTTAAAAAAGTCTGTTCGTATATTTGTGAATTATAAAATTTAAATTCTCGTACACAATCCTTTGCAAGGATAAGATACAAGAGGAAATTAATTTTTGAGAAATAAACAGCTAAAGATATTAATTTGAGAATTGGAAACTTTTATTTCGTATAGAAAAATAAATGTCTCCTTTATTGCAACTTCAGATAAAATAAAAGAAAAGCTGAATTTTTGTCTTCAAATATTACTGATTTTATTACCAAAATCGTCATATCAAATAAAACGAAAAGGCAACAAGAATTGATTAAAATTTATAAAGATCACAATAATTCTGTTTAAAGATGTAAAGTTATCTTCAACCAAAGTAATCACATCCTCTCTGTTAATACTATCCAACAGTACACATAAATTTTATTTTGTTTTTAAACAATTTTCTAGCGGTTCCACCAGGCTGTTTTAGGTCTGAAAATGAATTTTCTTAGTTTTCAATTTTTGAAAATTACAAATTTGAGACTAAAAAATCCTTTGAGTCCTAAAAAGTATTTGTTATTTATTAAGGAATAAGTTCCAAATCATATGAAAAAAATTGAAGATATTATCGGGCTTAAATTATGAAAATTGATCATTTCATTACAGTTAATGGTCTGAAATGGTCCATGAATATTTTTTTCACGGAATAATATGCACAGGATTTCTGCTACGGTATAAAGAGAATTCTCCATAAGGAATAAATTTAAAATACTTATACCTGGTGACAGAAAAAATGTAAAATTTCAAAAAAAAAACAAAAAAAAACGCATCTATTATAGTTGAAAGATTCCTTCAGTACTTTAAAATGTGTTTTTAGCATGAAAACATCACTTTCGTGATCTTTGAATTTTATTACACTCCTTACAATTCTTTAGAATTCACATTCAATTCTTTTGAGTTCTCTTGAAATTCATTAAATTCAATGGATATTTCTTGGATTTCCGATTTTTTTAATTCACCCTTAAGACTTTAAAATTCACACTGAATCAGCATTGCAACGAAGTTGATCTTAATTAACTAGCTCACATCCTTTTCAGGTAAATGATAGATGAAAATACATTTTAAAGTACAATAGGAGTCCTTAAAGTACAAAAATGTGGATTTTTTGTGTATTTCAAAATTCAAAATTTTTTTCTGTAGCCCGATATAAATATTTGAAAATTTATTCCTTATAGAGAACATTCTTTTTATATTGTAGAAGATATACTGTGCACATTATTCCAAGCAAAAAAAAAACATTAAGGGGCCATTTCAGACAATAAATTGTAATGAAATTACAGTTTTTCGTATTCTAGGCCCAATAATATCTTTAGAATTTGTTGGTTTATTTCATAAAATCAAGGGCTGATTCCTCAATAAAGAACAAATACTTTCTAGGGATGAAAGATTTTCAAAAAATTTTAATTGAATTGAGTGATTCAACCAAATTTAAGTGAATTGGAAAAATATTTCTAAGAAAACAATAAATTGAATAAAATTCGAATGAATTTAGAAAAATTCCAGGGAATTCAAAAGAATTTGGTAAGATGCCGAAGAATTCAAGGTAAGTTTAATAGACTTCAGGGCGAATTAAAAAATAAATAAATAAGAATATTAAAAAAGTCCATTGAATTGAGTAGAATTGCGTGAGTTTAGAAGAATTCAAGTAAATTCAAAAGAATTCAGGGTAAAATCAAAACAATTTGAAGTGAATTCAAAAGAATTCATATAAATTGGAAAAATCAAAAAAATGCCATTGATTTCAGTAAAATGGGAGTGAACTTTGAATAATTCAATGGAATTCAGGAGACTTTGATGAAATTCATAATTTTTTGACTGGACTGACCAGAAAAACCAATAGATTGAATAAAATTCACATGAATTTAGAGAAATGTAAGGGAAATGAAAAGAATTCGACGAGATTCGATGAAATACTTATGAAATTTGATGAGATTAACAAATGAAAATTCAAGGTGAATTTTTTGAAGATTCAAGTAAATTGAAACAAATTCAAAAATATCAAAAAAATTCATTAACTTTATTGTGTCTGAAGTGAATTCAGAAAAGTTCGAGGTACTTCAAAAGAATTTGATAAAATGCTTAAGAATTCAAGGTAAGTTTGAAAGACTCCAGAGTGTTAAGAAAAATAAAAAAATCCAACAAAAATCTGACAAATCCATTGAATTAAATGGAATTGTGTGAATTCAGTAAAATTTAAGCGAATTCAAGAGAATTCAGGGTGAATTCAAAAAATTAAAGAGATTTCCAAAAAACTCAAAAGAATGTCAAAGAATTATGAGGATAACTTAATAATAATTCAGAGTAAATTCAAAACAATTCAAGTTAAATTGAAAAGAACTCAAATAAATTGGAGAAAATCCAAGAAAATTCCATCGGTTTCAGGAAAACGGGAGTAAATTTAGACTAATTCAATGGAATTCAAGAGACTTTGATATAATTCATAAGAATTTGAGTGAATCAAACAAAGAAGTCAGTAAGTTATATAAAATGTTAATGAATTTAGAAGAATTTAAGGGAAATGAGAAGAATTCGATGAAACTCATAAAAACTCAAGGTGAATCTAAAAAAATTCAAGTAAATTGAAAATCATTAAAAAATATTAACGAAATTCATTGAATCCCTCAAGTTTGGAATAAATTTAGAAACATTGAAGGGAATTCAAAAAAATTTTATGAAATGCCTAAGAATTCAATGTGAGTTTAAAAGACTGCAGTGTGAAAAAAAAACTATGGAAAATCCTTTGGATTGAGTAGAATTGAGTACATTTAGAAGAATTCAAAAGTAAGATCAAAAAATTCAAAAGATTTCAAAATAATTTAAAAGAATTCAGGATAAATCATCAAGAATTCAGGGTGAATTCTGAATGAATTCAAATGGATTGCAAAAATTCAATAAAGTCCAAAATATTCCATTGAATTAAGATAAATAGCTGCGAATAGAAATCTGACAAAATTCACAAGAATTCAATGTGAATTTGAAAGTCTTTAGGGAGAATTGAAAAAATTGAAAATTAAAAAAAGATCTATTGAATTCAGTATATTTCAAGGAAATTCTAAAGAATTCAGTATAAATCTTAAAGAATTCAAAGGAATTCACTAGAATTAAAAGATCACGAATCACAAAAGTGATGTTTTCATGCTAAAAATACATTTTTAAATATTATAAGACTCTTTAAACTAAGAAAATGGTGTATTTTAAAATTCGGGATTTTTTTCTCAGAATTAGGAATCACAAAGTAAAGACCAAAGTCTCAAATTTTCACAAATTTTTCATTAAAAAATGTTTCCTTTTGTCACCCGGTATACATATTTTCAATTTATCCATTAAGAAGAATATTTCTTTTATAGTTTAGAAAAAATCCTGTGTATATTATTCCAGAAAAAAAATGTTTAGGGTCCATGTCAGATCATTCATTTTAATTAAATCACAAATTTACGTATTCTAAACTGATAATATCTTCTGAAATTTTTCTTCGTCTAATAAAATTAATGGCTTATTCCAGAATAGATATCAAATACTTTCTAGTGTTAAGAGAGTTTTTTAGCCTCAAATCTGTATTTAAAAAAAAAATCAAAACTAAGAAAATTCATTTTTAGACCTAAAACAGACCAGCGGAACCTCCAAACAATTTTTTAAAAATAAAAGAAAATTTACTTCACTATATTTTCACCAAAAGGAAGAAATTCAGGCGGTAGCGTTTGCAAAATTCAAAAACACACATTCTTTTGGGCACCCTAACCTACATATTTTGTTTATTTTTCCATTATATTTAAAAAACCAAAACTGAATACACATTAAATACAAATCTGTGAAATCTTACTCTAGAGTAGGTAAATCAAAGACGATCACTAGCATCATCTCCAGGCTTGTAATTTGATGCAATTATCACTATCACTCGGACGATAAATCCCTCGAATCTCCTTGTTGTTGTGTAAAAAATCTACTTTTCTCGAAGAATAGCTCGCACTGTTCAAACTCTCCCGCCACATGTTTTCCGGAGCGTCACACAGAAGGCAAAACTGTCACGACACATCGATTAAAATTGTTCGCCGGCGAGGAGCGCGACCCTTCGTC
>JAUMHM010000078.1:40522000-40534114 GCA_032362435.1 Melikaiella ostensackeni | reverse complement strand
TTACCAAAATGTTTATATTTTTATTTAAATATTGTTCAAAAAGTTTGATGAAGCAAGCAATTTTCAGAAATTTGTTATTGTTTGGATTATTACCTTTTTCTGTTTTTGAAAAACGGAATAATCTGATAGATTGGTACTAAATCAACTTACTATTATGTGAGTGTTGTGCTCGCAAAATATACCAGAGAATCCCGTGGATGTATCCGTAGTTTATTTTCAATCTTTTATATAAATTATAAATTTAAAATAGTTAAGTATACGACGATAAACAAGTTTTGTTGAAACATTTTTTATCCTTAAGTTTATTATCTTCAGTTTCAGTTCCAATTGTTTATTTTGCTCCTTTTTTTCCTACATCAGTCTTGTTTTTTTCTCTTTTTAAAATTTTTTATCGTAGTTTATTGTTTTTTTTTTGTGAAAATGAGATGTATGGAAAGATTTTTCTTCCAGTGTAAATGTGAAAATGTATTGACGGAAATATGCAATAACCATAATAATAATGAATTTACTCTGCAGGGTATCGCTTTGTACTCGAGGATACCGACATGGCAGATGTTCCAAGTTCCGGCGTCAGCAATTTTAAACGTTAGTACCATTCACTCAGTTAGTAGATTTTGAAAGTTCTGTCGATAAACTACCTTCTGTTAATTCTAAACAAAAACAAATAACTAACAAAAATTACACAAAGTCTTATTTTATCATTATTTATAAAAATTTGTAGTGCGATGGATAAAGTACAGGTACTTTCTATTCAAAATCTATGAAGTTTAAATATATTATAAAATTGTGTTGAAAAAAATATTTTGCCAGATTTAATAAATTTCAGATTTGTAATTCCATACTAATATTTTTGGAATAAAATGACCATAATATTTTTTTTCTCAAAGATAATTCTACAACAAGAATGAAGACAACTGTATTATCATCAGTCGCCCGTTCAACCTGTTATTTCACTAGATTCCTAACTTTTCACTGGATTGTAGATTATACTTTGTCTGACTTTGTATTAGCAATAAATTCAAAACTATGAAAAATTAAGAGAATAATTTGTCAAATTCAAGCCTCAAAATGATAAGATTTTAGAACTAGGCATTAAAAATTACATTATTTCTTATTTGAAAATGTTCCAAAATATTGAACGTTTCAAATTTTAAAGTTCAAACTAAAAAAAGAAATGAAAAAAAAAACAATTTCGAATTGAAAGCCTAAAAATTGTGCAATATCAAAAATTGGAATCATAGCGATCTCGTTTTATATTCCTTCTTTTTTAATTCTTAATGTAATGTCTTAAAAGTTAAAATTGTCCGATTTTTAGTTGAAGATTTTGAAAAATTAATCGTTTAAAACTTTAAAATTGAAACATATTTGATTGGAAGACTTCAAGAATGAATAATAATTCTGAATGATGTGTTAAAAATTACACGATTTGAAATTAAAAAGTTAAAAATTGTGTTGTTAATTGTTTAAAATCAAATTGGATGAAAAATAAAAATCCAACTATCTGAAATTGATACCTCAGTAATTGAATAATCTAGTTTTGAATGGTTGGATTTTCAGAAGTAAAATTGCCAATTGGAAAATTATTAATTTTTATACGATTTGAATTCACTTAAAATATAAATAATTGAAATTTGAAAGGGTTTGAGTACAAAAAAGTTTTAATACTACAATTCTTAGAAATTAAAAATGTTTTCAGTTTTAAATGAAGTTCGGACTCCCTTAACATTCAACGCTCCGCAGTAAAATTTTTTCATTCATGAGGCCATGTGCTACTTACCCGACTCCTACCTTACCGACATTTTTTTGCAACGACTCACGTCCACACAAATTCGGATATCGAGATCGAGTTGAATATCTGGGAAATTCCGAAATTATATAAAAGGCACTGAGGAACGTTTTTATGGTCCAAAATTTCTCGAAGTAAAAGAAATTCCAAAAATCTTCCAAAATAAATTATTTTGTATTATCAGATATTTAGTACCATACAAATATTCCTTAGTGGTTTTTAATTAATTTCTGAAATTTTCAACTCGATATCTCAATTCTTCTGGACGTAAGTTATTGCGAAAAAAACGTCGGTAAGGTAGGATTCAGATAAGCATTACATGGCCTTAATGTTTCCCGTTTAAAATTAGTAAATTACTTCATTTTGAACGTTTTTGACAAATAATTCAATTTTAAAAGTTTTTAAAGGAAAGTTTTTCCATTTTGAACGATGAAAATGTCGGACACTTTATTTTTTGATCAAAAAAATTTATGCAATCAATTTTAATGTTAAATTACAATTTTTTTAAGCAATAACTGCTTAAAATTCTAGAATTTCAAAAGCTTTGACTTTGAAACCTTCAATTCAGTTTCCAATTTTAAACTGTCAAATGTTGATCGCATCGAATTGAAAATTATTTAATTTAAATTCAATTTTTTTCAATTTTAAATTATTCCATTTTGAACCCTTTTTATTATAAATAATACAGTTTCCATTCATCTGAATTTTAGATGATCTAATTTTCAAAACATTTATGTGAAATTATTGACTTTTGAACGTTTTAAAATTGTCCCATTTTGGAAATTTCGATCCGAAATGATTCAACTTCGAGATTCTTCAATTCGAAATAAAATTTTTTATCTCGAATGCTTTGAATTAGAAATGATACAATTTCAGTTCCTTTCTAGTGAAATTGTCTAATTTTTCAAATTTTAGTCTGTAATTTTTCAATTCTGAGAGCTCCTGATTAAAAATTTTTCAATTTCAAACACATTCAATTTCCAATTATTGGATTTTAAACCCTTTCATTTAAAAATGATACAAGTTCAGTTCCTTTTCATTCCATTCGAAATATTGTATTTTCAAAATTTACCTAATAGAATTTTTTTATTCGGAACGTTTTCAATTCAAAATGGTTCAATATACTTTTTTAAAAGTTTCAAATGCTTTCAATTTGAAATTATTATTTATTGATTGTTTCAAAAAATCCTCAAACTCTTAATGTTTGAAAATTTGTTCAATAATGGATTTTCAAATCATTTTTATTTTAATTTTTAAGAAATAAGACCCCAGGAACGTGAACGCGTTTTTTTTTAAATGTCAGACCCCTGTCCCCACCCCCCTGCAAGGATTCGTAAGATTTTTGTCCCCCTCCCTTCTTACGTAATTTTTTGTATTCTTACTCAATATATCAACAATATATAAAATATTTTCACTATAAACGAGATTCCAAAAGATACTGAAAAATTTTCAGTGATTTGAAACGATTTGAAAAGATTTTAAGAGATTTCAAGTGATTATAAGGTATTCCAAAGGACTAAAAAGAATTTTGAAAAAATTACAAAATTCTTACGAAATTGAGGACACTCTCCAAGCTTATTATTGGTTTTATGATATTTCAAACGATTCCAAGGGATTATGAGAGGTTTTACAGATTTTAAGTGACATCAAAAGATTTCAAGAGATACAGAAGGATTTCGACGGATTTTGAGGGATTTTAAGGAATTAAGAACGATTTCCGCGGATTAGAAAGGATTTTATTAAGGGATTTTAAGAGATTTCAAAAGATTTCGAGAATTTGAAGGAATTGCTTAGTACAATCGTATAGAAAATCTAAAATTTTTCAAGGGATTTTACAAGATTTCAAGAGATAACGAAGGATTTCGACGGATTTTTCGGGATTTGAAAGAATTGAGGACGATTTCCGCAGATCAAAAAGGATGTTATCAAGGGATTTTAAGAGGCTTTAAAGGATTTAAGAGATACCGAAGGCTTTCAACGGATTTTGAGGGATTTCAAAGATTTAAAAACAATTTTCGCGGATTAGAAAGGACTTTATTAAGGTATTTGAAGAGATTTTGAAAGAATTCGAGAATTTGAAGGAATTGCCCAGTACAACTTCACAGAAAATCTAAATTTTTTTAAGGAATTTTACAAGATTTCAAGAGATACCGAAGGATTTCCACGGATTTTTAGGAATTTTAAGGAATTAAGAATAATTTCCGCGAATTAAAAAGGATTTTATTATGGGATATTAGGAGATTTTAAAGAATTAAAAACGATTTCCGCGGATTAGAAAGGACTTTGTTAAGGGATTTTAAGAGATTTCAAAAGATTTCGAGAATTTGAAGGAATTGTCTAGTACAACTTCCGTGAAAATCTAAATTTTTTCAAGGGATTTTACAAGATTTCAAGGGATAACGAAGGGTTTCGACGGATTTTTAGGGCTTTGAAGGAATTAAAGACGATTTCCGCGGATTAGACAGGATTTCATTAAGGGATTTTAAGATATTTGACAATATTTCAAGAATTTGAAGAAATCGCCTAGTACAATTTCAGAGAAAATCTCAATTTTTTCAAGGGATTTCACAAGATTTTAAGAGATACCGAAGGACTTCGACGGATTTTAAGGAATTTAATGGAATTGAGAACACTTTCTGCGGATATTTGAAGGGATTTGTAGAAAGACATAAGATTTCAAAACATTTCACGGGATTTCAAAAGATTCGCAAAGATTCAAAAGAATTATAAGGGATCTGAACGGATCTTGAATAATTTGCAGCGGTTTTGATGAAATCACGGGCTTTCAAAGGATTTTGAGAGATTTCAAAAGACTTAACGGAGTTTCAAAAGATTTCCAAATATTATAAAGGATTTTAAGAAATTTTCATGGCTTTTAAAATATTTCAATGGATTTTCAAATATTTTAAGGGATTTGAAGAGATTCGAAAGAATCCCACGGATTATAAAGATTTCAATAAATTTTTAAGGGATTTCAAAGATTTCAAAGGATCTCGTTATAATTCGGAAGATTTCACGGAATTTCAAGGTTATTAGTTATTTTTTAGAGATTTTAAGAGATTTGTACGGGTTTTAAAGGATTGTAAGCGATTTTTATGGGATTTTGAAGATTTCAAGCGAATTCAATCATACAAAAAGATTTCACGGAATCTCAATGGCTTTAAAAGGATTTCAGGAGATTATGCACCATATCCATAGAATTTGAAGGATTTCAAGTAATCTTTACATGATTTAACCAATTTTAAGGGATTTACAAAATTTTCAAAAGTATTCACGTGATTTTAAGGAATTTCAAAGATTTACAGGAATTTCACGAGATATCAAGAATGGTCAAATCCTTGCCTGTATTTATTAGACGTATCTAATATGAAATATTACATCATAAAAAAGAAATGAAATAAATAATGACATAATGTGTATAATTGTATAAAAAGTAATTTTGACATCCAAGACTGGTTTCAATTATCATATTTTAAAATAATAATTAGAAAGAGGAAAGTTACGTAAGAAACGCTTTGGACTTCCCCACCCCAAGTAAAAATTTGTCAAATTTCCCCCACCCCAAAAAAAAGCCTTACCTAATCAATGAACTCTCGCTCAAAAGTATTGAGTAAGATTAAACTTGATTGGATAATTACAACATATACCTGATACTTGTGATCCAGTTTTTCTGAGATAAAATGAAAATGATAAACAAGAGAAACTGAACTACTTACGCGTTTGCTTTGATACTGATAACAGTTATTAAAAAGTAACCTATTCTCTCGAGGGATATAAATAATTTATCAGATTATCATTTCATATCTCGATCTGTATTTGAATTGGAAAATTAAAATTGGGAAATTGTAGGATTGAGAAATGAATTTCTCAATAATACTCAATATGTCACGCGATATAATTATACAAGCGAATAAAGTTTAATTAATTCAGACTTATGAGAAAAATTATTAACTACATTTGTATAAATCAATTTGTGGTTTTGCAATGTGTGGTAATTGTTTGTTATAATTAATGGTCGATTTCGAAATGACTAGGAAGAAACTGAAATCAGATTACAGAGACGATAAATGTCATTACATCGTATGTTTTTCTCATTCACAGGAAACTCAAACGAAGTATTATTTTCCTGGTATGTGTAATTTATTTTTCTGTACTTTCCTGCGCGTACAAAACAATCTGAAAATGTAGAAAAGTGATACTTTTAAAAGAATCTCAATTTCATGGAATTAAAATAATGTTAAATTATATTTATACAAAAATATAAGGATTAAATCTGAAAATTTGAAGAAGTATGATATTCTAATGCATTGAAAAAATTAAAAAATTGTTTCAAATTTCAAATTTAGAACAGACTCCACTCTTCCGGAAACTTAATCAATTCGTATTTTAGAATCAAAAACATTTATTTCAAGCTGATTAAAGGAATTCTGAGGTTTCATCTTCATTTTTTGGTTTAACCATTCTAATTGACGTAATCACAATTTTCCTTTATCGCTTGGGGAATTCCACCTTAATGACAATCGTAAAGTGTTCAGATTTAGCTAAAAAAAGATATTTACTGTGTTGTTTTCCTGACATTGTAATTAGTGTAGATAAAGTCTTGATAAGATTTAAAGTCAGATATTTTCCATGTCGAAGACTTGCATAATGTACAAGAATTTTAAAAAACTCAGTACCGCTATTTCGTTTTTTTTTCATAAAAAAAAACTTGTGCTAGGTTGTCTCAAATATCCACAACATTGTGCTGCAAATACTAATATAAAACCTCGAACTGTTTTCAAGTTTTTTCAATTTTTCAATTTTGTTTCCAAATTTTAAAAAATCGTCTTTTTCAACACGGGATGATTTTTTTACTTAAAATTTTTAAAAAGGAGAATTTCGAAAATCCGAAGTTTTGCTTAGTTGTGCTATGCTAGCAAAACAACTATGCCTGAAAAAACATTTCACTCAGACCTATGTTTCCAAGAAAACTCGACTTTTTTTAAATTAGAAAGTTTTTTTGACAAAAAATAAGAAAAAAATGCAAATTTCGGAGATCTGGAAGTTGCCCTGAATTGTGCTAGGCAACTACAATTCAGCAGATCGAAAAAGCCGATTAAAAAAACTCAGATCTACAATTTCAAATAAGCTCGACTTTTTTGAAATTAGAAAGATTTTTCACTAAAAATTTTAAAAAATGCGAATTTTGGAAATCTGATAGTTTAGCTCAGTGAGTAGAACAACTATTCTTAGATAAACTTCTCACTCAGACACATATTTAATAAAAAATGTTTTTTTAACATAGAATAACTTTTTGTAAAAAAATTTTCAAAAACAAATTTTAAAAATATGAAAATTGTGCTGAGTTGTGCTTTGCGAGTAAAACAACTATCCCTAAAGAACTTTTCACTAGACCTATGTTTTCAAAAAGACTCGACTTTTTTCAAATTAGAAAAATTTTTTGACAAAAAATTTAAAAAACTGCGAATTTCGAAAATCTGAAAGTTGCGCTGGATTGTGATAGGCAACTTCAATTCAGCAGATGAAAAAGGCGATTTAAAAAACTCAGATCTACATTTTTGAATAAACTCTACCTTTTGGAAATTAGAAAGACTTTAACTATAAATTTAAAAAATGCGAATTTTGAAAACCTGAAAGTTTTGCTGAGTTTTGCTCAGTGAGTGCAGCAACTGTTCACAGATACACTTTTCAATCAGATACATATTCAAAAAAATCGATTTTTTCAACATAGAATGACTTTTTGACCTAAAATATTCAAAAACGCAAATTTTAAAAATATGAAAATTGTGCTAAGTTATGCTATGCGAGTAGAACAACTATCCCTAAGGGCACTTTCCACTCAGACCTATGTTTTTCAAATGAACTCGACTTTTTTTAAATTGGAAAGATGTATTGAAAATTTTTTTTTCTTGAATGTGAATTTCGAAAATCTGAAAGTTGTGCTGAATTGTGCTAGGTGAGTACAATTCAGCAGATCAGAAAAGTCGTTTTTAATAAAAAAAATATGCATCTGAGCAGAAAGTGTCTCTGGGGATTGTTGTTGTGCTTGCCAAGCACAACGCAGCACAGCTTTCAAATTTCCGAAATTCGCATTTTTGAAAAATTTTGGGTCGAAAAATCTTTCCAATTTCAAAAAAGTCGAGTTTATTTGAAAAATATTAATCTGAGTTAAAAGTGTCTTTGAGGATAGTTATTGTGCTTGTTTAGCACAACTCAGCACAATTTTCAAAAAATTCAATTTCAAACAGAAATATATATCTGAAAAAAATGCATTTCAGACTACCTAATTGTTGTACTAACTGAGGTTAAATCAGCACAAGTTTTAATTTTTCCAAATTCTGAAAGTGATAATTTGAAAAAAAAAATTTTACGGCGCTTTCTTTCGAGAGCGGTTTGAGTTTTTGAATTCGCATTTGCAGCACAATATTTTGCATATTTAGTTTATCCTAGAACAAGTTTCCTTTTCACGAAGAAACAAAATGGCGGTGTTGAGATTTTTTGATGATTTTTTTTTCGAAAATGGTTTAAAAAATCGAAGTTTGGTTTACCACACGTTCTTTCATATCTATTGTGCTATATTTTTTACTTTTGACTATGAACTACCCTATCGAATAAACTCAAATTTATATAATTTTTCGAAAAATTCTTCGATTAGAGGTCAATTTTAACTTTCCATAAATGGGTTACATAATGTTTTAACGAACCTTTTAAGATACGAGAAATTAATAATCAATATTTTTATCAATAATAATACGGAAGTAATTATATAAGCGAGTTAACTACTTTTCTAAAGTAGGTAAAAATATTAATAAATAATTTTAAAGAAACCTTCACACTTGGATAGAAATATTCAGACGTATGACAATTTCAGTGTTCTTTATTCAAAAGATGTTTAATCTCTCATATGAGGTCGTCAGCATTTTGATTCATGCTGTTTATTTTATTTAACAAAGTTTACACAATGATAACAGGAGTGGAGATTATTAAAAGATAATTGGTATCAATGTAACATACTTCTTTCAATTTGTTCACATTCCTAAGCTTCGAAAAATGATTCCATCGATGATTTGTTTTTTAATTGGAGCACACTTCTTTGATGAATAAAACTATAAAATTACCCACTAATTTTTTAATCTACAATTTAAATTGTTCATGCTGATATTGTTAAACATTTTCATTTTTGCTCCTTAACACATCTGAAAAAAGTAATTTAAAATGGTAATATATGCTTACTTATTAAATCAAGAAAAATCTCACTGCTAGATTCCTGTTACCGACATTTAACAACATCTAAAGCAATCAAGGGTTCGTGCCCGTGCTAAGCAGGGCCGGCTCTAGGCACAGGCAAAACAGGCATTTGCCTGGGGTGCCAACTGAATGAGGACGCCAAAAAAAAATCTATGTAGATATTAAATGTTTTTATTATTTTTATTATTATTATATTAATATACTGGTCTTCAACACCCATCTAGAAATTTCTAAATTTAGCACGGAAACGAATCCTTGACTAATCTAGGAGTCGGTAAGTTTCGGTAACTAGAAACTTTGAGAATGAGAAATGTTGCTTATCTCTTGCGGGTAGCAGCTCTCATGGAGAATAAAAAAAAACCTAATGATTGCATCAAGTGCATCAAACCTATAAATCTTTGATTCAATAGTATCTTTTCTTTGTACACGATCCGTTTAAAATTGCGTTGAATCAGTGCAATTCACTGAGAATTAGTGACATACAATGGAACCTCCATTCAAGGGCCCTCCATATACCGTCTTCCTAGAATTCCCGCCGGCTCGCATTCGTTGATAAGGGGGTCCAAAGGATATAGAGAGACGCAGTGAGCGCAGTGAGTTGAGCAGTTCCGTAGCCAAAAAGCGGGAAGTTCGAACACTCGTGTGCATATTTCGCATTTATTTTTAAATGCACGTGGAAAATTGTCTTTTTATTAAATAGTCATTAATTAGACGGTGGCTTAAACTAGAATTGTCAATTCAACGAATATTTTCACTTTTACTGTAAAACATGTGTTTTGCTTTGTGAGTTTGTGCTTAGACAGAAATCTAAATTTCGAAATAGTAGACGTTTTAAATTTACATACATCTAATTTACCGGTTGTGTGTAGTAAAGCTGTTCTTCTTTTTTAATAAGACACTTTTTTCATTTGTGTCTCATGAAGTTATGTACAAAACAAATGAAAAGTAGGTGACTTATGTGCCACATGGCCGATCGTTAATGGTTTTGCTTCACGCGAAAGATCAGCATACATCCCAGACAGGTAACAATATTATATTTTTTCAAATTTCGTTTGTGAGCGACTGCTTGACAGTTTTTGAAAATAAATTCATTTAATTTGACAAATTTGAGAGGCCTGTTTTGAAAAATGGTGAAATTAATCATCTGCCTTGAAATCGAACCAGACGCCATGCTGGATTTTTTTCGAAATTTCGACTGCTTTTGACTATTGCATAGTTTTTGCAAATAAACTGGCTCAACTTGTCAATTCAAATGGTGGAATTAATCATTTTTCTGAAATTCGAACCAGCTGCTATCTTCGAATTTTCGAAAATTTTGACTGCCACGGCCCACTGCACAGTTTCTGAAAATAAATTTGTCCATCTTTTTAAGCTTGAGAGGCTCTCCTTGAAAAATAGGAAAATTAATCATTTTTTTTGCTATCTAAATGGCCGCCATTTGGTATTTTCTCAAAAAATTTTATTTTCAATGTGAACACTTACTTTTTAGCTATTTAGGTACCTTTTCTGCCACATAGTCTTAAATAAAGCTATTTTCATTCATTATCCCGTGTGGAAATTTAAGTCCGGGCAGTACCAGGTCGTGAAAAGTTTGCCTTATTATATCTAAGGCCCGAATAAGTAAATCCTATTCGGCTCTGATAGTGTTTTGTCACGCTCGAAATAGAAGGGGCCGTACGTGGCAACCTTACATATATTCCGTACCACTAAAATAATCAAGGCTCTTTTCAGACTTGTATTTTATTCAGTATTAGATCCCCATGTAGGTAAGCTGCGCCTGCGCCTTTGAAGGAGCAATAAACTGGTCCTAACCTAAAAATTCATAAATCTTTATTGGCTGCTCATTCCACGTACACAACTGTATCGCACATGCACTCGTATTACTCGCATTGTCGAAAATACTTGAAGGAATAATCTTACTCCGAAAAATACATGTTCTAACTTGATGAATCACTTTTTTTGTCGCCTATGGGCACTAAATTCACTTTAAACTTGAATCCAAACCTATCACTGCACTTATCTTTATTAATTCTATTTACTTTCATTCAATAGAGACTTGAATATGCATAAAATTTGACAAAAAAAAAACGATACAGTCATGTCCTAGTGTCGGAGCATTGCAAACAGCTGTGCAAATAGCGGATTGGCGACTGCGCATGCCAGTGATGCTAGCGGGTGCCGATGTTTTCAACTGCGCATGTACCGAAAAGCGCGGGCCTATTTGAAATCAATAAATACTGGCAATAATCAATCATATAGATACAGGACCGGCTTAACCAGTAGGCTAATGTAGACTATAGCCTAGGGGCGCACAGGTGGGCAAAACGTTAAAATTGGTTTCAAAAGAGCCTAGAGCCCAGAATTCTTAATCGATTTCGATCTTTTTTCTTTGAAAATACTCTTAACTAAATTTTAAAGAGAATTATCGGAGCCGATTTTTGATTTTTTTCTTTATCGCACTTCTGTGTTAACAAATAAAATTTTAGAAAATTGTCACTCTTACAGCTTTATTTTTTATCTTTCCGTCAGCAATCGTGATAAACTCGGCGTCAATCAAAGTCAGTATAGTACAGTGGCATCTAAGGTAAAAAATCAATTCATGAACGAATTTTTAACAAAATAGATGAATTTACAGGAAAAAATATAAATATTTAACCAAAAATGGAATAGTTAAATTTTGAGTTAAAAAAAAGATTTTCAACCAAGAAAAAAAACAAATTTTCAACAAAATAGTTTAATCTTCAACCAAAGAGATGAATTCTCAACATAAATGATGAATTTTCGGCGAAAAAAGTGAATTTTTACTCGTAACATAAGAGTCAACAAAAACCATCCTCACACTCTTTCTTTTCTCCGTCTGTTTTGTACTACTTGGGACCAACCAATGTTTTTTGGTACATATTTCATTCATTGATTGAAAATTAAAATTTTGACATAGGCGAAAAATTCTGAATAAATCCCAAATTCAGATCATTTCATTCTTCAATTGGAAATTGATTCACACAAATTCCAAATTATGACACAAAACTAAAGTCATTATATCCAATTAATGATTCCATCCCAAATTCTGTTGTATCTAG
>JAUMHM010000078.1:40511662-40521900 GCA_032362435.1 Melikaiella ostensackeni | reverse complement strand
CCCGAAACAACTCCTTTTATTATATCTGTTTTTATTTTCAGGTAATAATAATATTTTTCTAATCTAACGGTTTATCAATTTTATATCCGTTTTTCCTATAAATTACCCGTGATGAGGAAATCTAAATTGGCTTCGGAACATGTTGGTCCCTAGTGGTATAAAAAAGACGGAGAAAAAAAAGAGGGTGAGAATGGTTTCGGTTGACTCTATCTTTTTTTTTCTCCGTTCTTTTTCTTCCAGTTGTGTACATTTATTGTGCATCTATCTCTAATGAGCCGAAGAAGCAGGTATTCTCGAAGTCTATTTTTAAATTGTGAACTTCTCGGGTGGTATACAAAAAATTTTCATAAGAAAATAGATTTTATTTCGATCTTTAAGAAGTTTCAAAAGGGAGAAATTAAGCAAAGATTGGTTCCAATCTGCAGTGTTGCCTATGAATACTTAAGATTTCTTTTAATTTAGGTGTTATTGGTTAACTCAATTGACTAAAAGATATCTATTTCACTTATTTATATTTTAAAAATTTGAGAAAGTTGGCAATTTTTTAGGAATGTGTTATTGGTTTGAATTATTACCTTTTTCTTTTTGAAAAATGAAATAATCTGTATAAATTGGTTTTAAATCAACCCACGGAATTAGATAAATTCCTGACCTTTGTTAATTCTTTTTAATCTGTAATTATATGAGGCTAACCCAACTGTAAGATATCTACAGTTTTTAAATGCGCCATATCTACATTTGAAACACATACAGACATAAGTCCATGTGTCTGTTTTTCATACGACTGGAGTAAAAAGCACGTGTCTTCGGGTCTCGCGTTCATTCGCCGATATCATTAAAGTCATCACCGTCGATTGTGTCTTCAGTCGTGCCTCCGGTTACCACATCGCGTCTGCATTCTACGCACATTTATCTATTTCGTTCAAGGGCACTTTCAGCTTTCCGACCCCAGAGAACAGAACTTTTGCTGTGATTAGAGCAAAGCAAAGCGAAACACCTCAGTAACACGATCACTGGTGACTCGCATGACAGGTACCGTGAATAAAACCATTATCATCTTCAGCATTGTCTCAACGCGTTATTTTGAGTTTTGACGTTTTCGCATTGTAGCATCGAAACAAAACAACGTGTCTTGGTCTGCTTGCTTCCTGTTCAGAAAAAAAAAGAAAAGCAAACAGGGAAGAGTAAAAAGATTCTTTGCAGGAAGAAGTGACACAATTAGTAAATATTATCTCCAAGATAATTGATTTCATGACATTAAGCAAAACACAAGGCTCATTTGGACGCAAGGATCGAGTAAATAATAATAAAGAAACTTTCCTCGTGGTTGTAAAAATACTCGAGCACCAATGGTTTTGCATTTTAATGTATCATCTTTTTTATCAGTAGATGGTTATCGCGTGAGTCACTAAAGCATACGTGTGAAGTTTATGCGGAAAAATTAAGAGAAAGCTTTTAAATAAAAGGATAAGAGTGAGTGACAGAAAAATAAGTGTCTCGTGATCTTACAGATTTGACTGTGGTGATTTGTATCTGAAAATGGCGAAGGGTGTGGTGACTGTTATGGAAGAAAAACAGAGAATTGATGAAGAAGATAGGCTGAAGAAGAATGCCAGATGGAGAGATTTGTTGGCATTCTGGCTCATGGGATTGTGCAATAATTATGGATATGTTGTTATGCTGAGTGCTGCTCATGATATTCTCACGAAGGATTTTTCTGTAAGTATATATTTTATACAGCTCAAAAGGAGAAAAAATTATTGAAAAACAAAATGTTGGAGAACATATATTAACCAAAAAAATTGTTATTTGGTTTTAACTGAACTAATTTTCAATTAGAAGTCACTAATTAAAATTGTGTTCAGAAGCTTTTTGTATTGGCATTTTTATTGGTATTTTGTATGTATCATTACATGCAGTAAATTGCATAAAATATGAATTTGGCAAATGTCTGGGCCGCGGATAGGTGCCCTCTTCAGCCACATCTGGCACTGAAAAGGGCCCCTATCCGTGGCCGAAATGTTTGCAAAATTCATATTTTGTGCAGTTTACTGCATGTAATGATACATACTCATGAGACTTCAAAACTTTGATCAGTGATCGTTCAGTGATATCTTTACTGGTTTTTTGAAAGACGTCGTTTTTCTTACGAGTATGTATCATTACAGGCAGTAAATTGTATGAAATAGGAATTTGCCAAACGTTTTGGCCATGGATAGGGGTACTCTTCAGTGCCAGATATGACTGAAGAGGTCCCTTATCCACGGCCGAAAAGCTTGCCAAATTCATATTTTATACACTTTACTGCATGTAATAATACATACTCATGAGACTTTCAAACTCTAGATAGTGATCGTTTAGTGACGTCTTTACTGGTTTTTAAAAAGTTTTGGAATTGACTCAAGTGTTAAAATTGTTTCTATAAGCTTTTTATATTGGCATTAGGGTATTATCAGTATGTATCGTTACATTCTGTGAATTGTATAAAATATGAATTTGGCAAACGTTTTGACCGCGGATAGGGGCCCTCTTTAGTGCCAGACATGACTGAAGAGGGCCCCTATCCGCGATCGAAACGTTTGCTAAATTCATATTTTATAGAATTTACCGCATGTAGTTGATACATGCTCATATGACTTGAAAACTTTAATTAGTGATCGTTCAGTGACATATTTACTGGCTTTTTGAAAGATATCGTTTTTAATTGACCCAAATATTGATATTGTTTTTAAAAACTATTTATATTGGCATTAGGGTTTTATGAGTATGCATCATTACATGCAGTGAACTATATAAAATATAATTTTGGCAAACGTCTCGATCGCGGATAGAAGTCCTCTTCAGTCATATATGGCACAGAAGAGGGCCCCTATCCGCGGCCGAAACGCTTGCCAAATTCATATTTTATACAATTTACTGCATGTAATGATACAAACTCATAAGACTTTGAGACTTCGATCAATGACCGTCCAGTGACACCTTTTGCTGGTTTCTTAAAAGATGTCTTTTTGAAGTGACCCAAGTGTTAAAATTGTTTTTAGAAGCTTTTTGTATTTCCGTGCAAAAAAATCCCATTGGGATCTTATTGGGATCCCGTATAAAGTCCCGCTAAAATACTAGGTATGAGACAAATCAGTACTTAAGTATTAACTTTTCTTGAAACTTTTCAAAAGTCCAAATAGGGACTAAAGTATTAGAAAAGTGCTGCATCATTTTTTTTTGAGTAGGTCTTTTTTAGGATGAAGGTCCCGGAAAAATTCCACTTAATTTTTTTTTGAGCAGGACTTTTTTAGAACTAAATTACCTAAAAGTCTCACTCATTTTTTCTTTGAGCAGGACTTTTTCAGGACAAAATCATCAGAAAAGTCCCACATAACTTTTTTTTTGAGCAGGACTTTTTGAGGACTAAAGTATTGGAAAGGTTCGACTTAATTTTTTTTGGAGGAGAATTGGCTTAGGACAGAAGTATCGGAAAAGTCCCACATAATTTAGTCCTATTTCACCAGCACTTTTTTGGGACAAGTCCTATCAGCACTTGTACAAATTCCGAGAAAAAATAGTACTTTTCCAGTACTCTCGTCCCATAAATTATTTAGAACTTGAAAATTTTAAAAAAATTGAGAGGGACCTTACCAGGACCTCAGTTATAAAAAAGTTCTGCTCAAAAAAAAATTAAGTGAGACTTCTTCGGTACTTTAGTCCTACAAAATTTCCTGCTCAAAATAATTATGTGAGACATTTCCGGTACTTTTGTCCTGAACAAATCATCCTCAAAACAAACCGAAAATCCAAGTTGGACTTTTCCGTTACTCAAGTTCTTAAAAAGTCTTGCTCAAATGAAAAATTAAGTGAGACTTTTCCGTTGCTCCAGTTCTAAGAAAGTCTTGCTTAAAAAAAATTATGTGGGACTTTTCCGAAACTTTTGTCCCTATTGGGACTTTTGAAAAGTTTTAAGAAAAGCTGGTACTCAAGGACTGATTTGTCTCATACCTAGTACTTTAGCGGGACTTTATGCGAGATCGTAATGGGATCCCAATGGGACTTTTTTCTTACTTGGGTTGGCATAAGGGTCTTATGAGTATATATCATTACATGCAGTAAATTGTGTGAAATATGAATTTGGCGAACGATTCGGCCGCGGATAGGGGCCCCTCTTCAGCGCCAGCTTTTTACTGAAGAGAGCCCCTATCCGCGGCCGAAACGTTTGCCAAATTCATATTCGATACAATTTACTGCATGTAATAATACATACTCATAAGTGTTAAAAACTTTAATTAATGATCGCTCAGTGACATTCTTACTGGTTTTTTGAAAAATAAAATTGTTGATTGACTCAAGTGTTGAAAAAGTTTGCAGAAGATTTTCGAATTGGTATTAGGTTCTTATTGGTATATCTTATTACGTGCAGTAAATTATATAAAAAAATTTGGCAAATGTTTCGGCCGCGGATAGGGGCCTTCTTCAGTCATATCTGGCACAGAAGAGGGCCCCTATCCGCGGCCGAAACGTATACTCGTGAGACCCCAATGATAATACAAAAAGCTTATAAAACAATTTTAATTGTTGAGTCAGTTGAAAACATCTTTCAAAAAACCAGAAAGATGTCAATGAACGATCGCTGAATAAAATTTCAGTACTTTTTCTACTGCAAATTATAGTTAAGCTCGACTGAAATTTCAGTCATTTGGCACTGCTTTTTTTACTTTTCTCATTTAACTAACTTTGACTGTTTTGAATTAAATTTTGTGAAGGAACACTGAGCCCACGGCTGAATAAAAATAATATTTCAAATATAATGCTTTAATTTTATGAATACTACTAGAACATATTTTGCGCGCTATGCGCGCGCTCCTAACACTAGACGCATATTTCAAAGACATTAATTTGAATTTGGTTCAAAAATGAGAGAAAAATAAAAATAAAGGAACTAGACTATTCATTATATACTTGAGCTTAGCGCAATTCCTTTTTTTTCAACAAGCATTGCGGAAAGACAACAAGAATAAAAATATCGAAATTACGATTTTTTTGGACCATCCTTTTTTTAGAGAAGGGTTAAAATAGTTCATTTGGATACATTTTCCTTCCACATCATTGTAATGAAAATAATATATTATTTTTATTCATTTATGATTATTATTTTTCGAATATCGTATTTTTTCAACTTGGATTTTACTAAATTTTAATGATAGAGCCCGTATGGCTCGAATGGTTAAAGCGCTTTGATTATTTTCCAAGATGAAGTTGAAGTCAAAAATTGAAGCCAGAATTATTTCTTTTCCATTGGTTTTTTTTTTGCTCAAAAATCGAAATAATAATTTCGGACGTCATTGCTTTAAGATAGTTGTACGATAATGAGGTAATTAATTTCCTGAATAATGGTCTGATAAAATATTGCTCATAATTTAGGATAAGTATTCTAAATTATTTTTAGCGCCATTGGGACTTATTACAATAATAAATGAAAAGTTTTTTTTTGAAATTCATTGATGTGAACGTTTTTTTTTGTTAATAATGTTATAGTTTAGAAATTCTGGAGTTTCACTTTTGAATTAAGTTCAGGTACGTTAAAGAATGTTCAGCGTTTATAATATTATTGATAATATCACATAAAATAAACGAAAACTTTGATAAATAAAAAAAAATTAAAACAACAGAGTTTATGCTATTAGAATCCATTGTACAACTTTGTCTATTAACCTTTATCTCAAACCATAAATAAAACATGGAAAAATTTCGCTTTTTGGTGGGTAAGGAAACTATTTCATCAACTTTACTCTTTTCACTGATAAAATACTGAAGTTGAACATTATTGCGTACATTACTCTGTTTTTGTTTTCAAGATATTTTCGACTGCAAGAAAATTCTTGAGCAATGATACAAAATACGTAAAATTATCTAGAAAATATTACGTTTTCTGGTCTTACTTCACTATATTATTCAGATCAAAATATTATTTAGATCAAAATATTATTTAGTTTGCACTTCCAGATTTTCAACATAAAAAAATTGCAGAAAAATTGCGATTAGCGAACTACGATTTTGAAAATTTAGCGATCAATTACTAATAGAGAAATAGATTAAATTCACTCGTAATATAAAACAGTAAAAAAATCACCATTTTTAAGCACTAAAAACTAGTTACGTATACGTGTCGTATAAATCGCAATAAAATACATTCAATCAAATCGTTTTTCACATACTGATTCTACGTTCTCTTTATTAATAAACTTCACTCTTTATTATACTTTTAGCAATCAAAAATAAATGTCATCTCACTTTTTTCACACAAGTTGTTGACGTGTTTCATTTTCCTTTCGTACAATAATTTATTTTAATTCCAGGTAAAAACGTAATTAAACATTATTATCTAATACTGCAATGAATTTCTCACTTCAACAGAATATACTTTTCATGATGTTATCTACATTCTTGTTCTAATGCATTATTATCTTACATTTTCATAATCTACGTCATCAAATAAGCTTTTCCATACATTCCAGTGAGAAATGATAATAGATCATAAATTGAAAATAAAAAGTAGAAACAAAACGGCAAGATTAGTGTATGCTCATTTCATATACTTAAAAATTCATTAAGAGTGGGTTTTATGAATTCGGATTTTCTTTTTGATTTTTTTTTAAACTACCCATAATGTTGCTCTTTCCAATGAGATATGAAAATTACAATTCTTAGAAAATGCATAATGACTCTGATTATCTGTCTCACGTATTTCATTACATTTGTTAGTCCTTCAAGTCAACTCAATGTTAATGTTTCTCAGCAGGTCATTGAATTTTCTCGTTATACTTACAGCAAAGTTTCCTTTTAACCTTGCCGGAATATTTTTAATATTCATCAAGAGTTCCGGTTGTTACCACAATGATCGGGTCAAGAGCAAATTTTGCAATTTTGCAGATGTAATACTTGCATAATAGTCTACAATCCGAGCCTTTTCAAATTAGGAATTCAAGATCAAATCTAATAGACTATTTTTTATTTTCGTCTAAAAGATATTAATTATTGAAAATTATATCACAATATATAGTGTAACATATTCAATTTCATAAAATAAATTACAAAGACATTGCAAAGAAATTCCTTGAAATCAGAATCAGTTAATTTATTAATTAATTGAATTGAATCAATTGTAAAAGCATGTTTTAAATTCGTCGCGAGGTATAAAACCTTCTTCCTAAATCAAAATGCTCATCCGAACACAATCCACATTTATATTCCTTTCCCGTATATTTCTTTTGTATCCTTCCATTTTAGCCTTACTTATTTGTTATATCCTTCATATCAGGGTCGGAAATGAGCATGGACACCCAGATTAACTTTTTACGACAGGATTTATTTCACGTTGTTGCACTTAAATTGACTCAGATTATGAAAACAATTTCGAAAATATTCTCTCTGTTGAAGAAAATGTAGCTTTCATTTTCAAAAACGAACAAAATTGATGACAATAATGAATACCCTCAAACAGGGCCTAAAATATAAAAAATTTGGAAGTGCACACTTTTCTGGACACCACCCTCCCCGAAACAACAATCAGTCAATTTGATCGCTTTTGCAACTATTTTTGCATTTTCACTATTCAAATCGCGGCGGTTTGAAATTTATCTTTTGGGTTAAAAATTCGACTACTTGGTAGAAAGTTAAACTCTTCTGTCAAAAACTCATTTTTCTGATTCAAGATTTATGATTTTAGCTGAAAATTTATTAGTTTCATTGGAAGTTTAACTTTCTTGTTGAAATTTTTTTATGGTTAAACAATAATTTCTTAACTGAAAATTTAATTATTTCATTTTTTATTTGAAACATATATTTTCTAGTTAAAGATTCAACTATTTGCTTGAGAATTTATCTTTTTTAGTTGAAAATTCAACGTTTTTGTAAGAAATTCGTATTTTTGGCTTAAAAATGCAACTGTTTTGGTGGAAATTTGTCTCTTTTTGGTTGAAAATTAATTTTTTGGTTTAAAAATGCGACTGACTGGCTGAAAATTAATCCGTTTTGGTTGAAGAATCAACTATTTTGTTGAAAATTCAATTGCTTGGTTAAAAGTTGAACTTCTGTTCAAAAAATTAATTTTTTTATTGTAGGTTCATCATTTTAGTCGAAAATTCATCTCTTTGGTTGAAAATTTCATTATAGGTTTGAAAATTTAATTATTCTGTTCAAAATTCAACAATTTTGATAGAAAATCATTCTATTTATTTTAAAATTCAACTTTTTTCTTGAAGATTCGTCTTTTTGGGTTGAAAATTTAACTACTTCGGTTCAATATTCAATTATTTGGTTGAAAATTAACCTTTTTGTTGAAAAATCATATTTTCGAATTAGAAATTCAACTATTTTGTGGGAAATTTGGCTTTTCAGCTTGAAATTTTAACAATCTGGTTGATTTTTTTTCTCTCTCGACTGAAATTTCAACTCTTTTGTTGAAAATTCGTTTTTTGGTTGAATCCAACTGTTTTTGATTTAAATTGAAATCTTTTTTTGGTTGGAAGTAAAACTACTTTGTTAAAAACTCATTGTTTTGGTTGAAAATTCATGATTTTAGTTGAAAATTCATCTCATTCGTTGAAAATTTAATTATTTTGTCAAAGAAAGACTTTTGGGCAAAATATTTATTTTTTTGAACTAAAAATTTAACTATCCTGATTTTGGTTTAAAATTTATATTGTTTAATTGAAGATTCAAGTATTTTGTTGAAAGTTTCTGTTCTTTAGTTGAAAATTCATGTATTTTGTTGAAGAGAACAACTGTTATTGATTTAAACAATTTTGTATCCTCATATAGTTTTATTTATGACATTAAGTGATGATTGGTTTTTGAGAATATATCATCTTCTTTGGTGATTCTGAACTCTTTTAATATGAATGGAGTATTTAATACTTGAGTTTTAATAAGTTTTCTCATGCTGTTTTCATTGGTCGTGACCATTTTTAAAAAAAAATAAATATTTGACATTTAAAAACGAAGGGCAAAAATAAATTTGACTTTTCTTCATAGGACACTTTTTTCAAATTTTTGTTTGGTCCAGGAAGAAAGCTTGGATTTGTTCCATCAAGAACCTTTAGTTTAAAAAGTGAAATTTTAACTTTTTATTAACGAGAATAAGTTTTAAGTGCTACGGTATACACAATGACACTTGCGCACGTGCACCGATGTTCTAAACAATTATTTTAAGTAATAGAAATTAAATCGAAAATTAAGTTATTTATACTTCCGAGTTAAAAATTCAACTCTTTTGTAGAAATTTTGCCTTTTTACCTTGAAATTTTAACAGTCTGGTTGATTCTTTTACTTTACTCTCTCGTTGAAAGTTTAATTATTTTCTTAAAGAAAATTTCTTCGGTGAAACATAAATTTTCTTAAGTAGCAAATTAAACGACTTAGTTAAAAATTGAATTCTTTCGTGAAAATTCCTTTATTTTCTGTTGGAAATTAATTTTCAACTGAAAATTTATCTTGTAATGTTTAAGAAACATTATGTCGGTCAGGACAAACCTACGACTTTCAATAAATAGTACAACAGCTATTACCTGACAGATACGAATAAAGTTGTGTAAAAATTTAGTTTGGATTGTATATAAAATCAAGTTAATTTTTTGATATCTTGATTTTTTGCAATGAAATAAACAAGCATACCGTTCTGCAGCATGTAATACAATATTAACCAATTTTACACAATAGTAAATATTTCAGAAAATTCTATAAAATTTTATACGGACTCACCCGCAATTGAATCCATATTGTATGGAGCAGTCGATATATAAAATACGAAAGTAACTAAAAATGTAACGATAGTTACTTTTCTTGAAAAAGTAACTGAGAGAAAGTTACATTTTGAATCGGTAACGATAACGATAACTAATTACTTTTTTCGTGATGTAACGGTATCGAAAACTAGTTACTTTTAAAAAGTAACTTGCCCGTCACTGCATGGAACTAATAACTTTAGTATATTTCGTATCAAGTGCGGAAAGGCGTATTTTAACGCAAGAGCGAGTTGCGACTCGCTCGCGCGTTAAAATACGTTCCGCACGTGATACGAACGATATTTTTTGTTCGCTGTATACCGAGAGTGAGCCGAGTTGGTGTCGTTTTGCGTGCGGAAAAATGATCTTTCCGCTCTAGTGCGGTAAAAAATTTTAAGTTTTGCGTGTGGAAAGTTGATTTTCCGCACACTTACAATTTTACCGCACTAGTGCGGAAGAATCGACTTT
>JAUMHM010000078.1:40466893-40492043 GCA_032362435.1 Melikaiella ostensackeni | reverse complement strand
ACTCATGGTCTAGCCGAAAAACGTTCTATTTTCGTCCAATTCGCGCATACCAGCTTCACGGCCATCTTGGTTCCATTGAACACAACCGCTAGCTGTGCATTTTTTCAATATGGCGGCGTAGCTGGTATCAATGGCATTAGCCAATCATAGACCGTCTACGACCAAGTATCTCTTACTTTCTTTCATGTGATTGGCCTGAGAAAGAGGAAATTTCCTTTAGGGGGAATCGGTCAGTGAAGGGGCAAATCCAGGGGTAAATGAACCATGCTTTAGGAGGGCTTTACTCCATCCATCTGGCAACACTGCGTGCAAATGTGTAATTAGTTTTTCTATACTATGGCTGAACTAAAGGGAAAAACTTTTCTGTCAGTGAGCGAAAAATCTCTAATTTTGCAACAAATTAAAAACGGTGAATCAAAAAATGCGGTTTTAAATAAATACAAAATTAGTGAACGTTTATTGCGCAAAATCGCTCATTGCGCCGATGAAGTTATTTATAAATCCAACGACTTTGAGTTCGAAAACAAAAAATACAATGAGATCTGCTCTAAGAATGCTGAAGTAGAGGCCACTTTATTGGAATGGTTGATCCAAAAACGAGACTCGTGTCAACAGATTTCGGCAACGATGCTTCAGGAAAAAGCTCGAATTTTTAACGAAATGCTGAGGGAGTCAGCAACCTTTAAAGGAAGTTGTTAAAAACGTATGCATTCGAAGATAATTATCGAATTCAGCAATAATATGAAAATAATTTTAACCAGTTTCCTGACTAATGCATGATTCTCAAACTCGGCATAACAATGATACATAACCTCAAAGAATGACAGCTGTTGATTTTACTGTTATGGTAATCAATTTTAATTTGATGAATTGCTCATTATATTTAATGACATAATTAATAAATAATTATGTGTTATGTGCTGTATCTATTCATTTGCATCGATGTTTTGATCAATTTTGAAAGATTGTTAAAATAAAAGGGGCCGGGTTGAGAGACTATATATACGGTCCTGAGTGTTTACTCAGTCGTCGCTCTAAGTCTGGTTGAAACTATATTTTAATAGCTTCCGTTACTGTGCCGACTAGACCCGGGGGTGGCACACTAACGGAAGATAAGTGTACTTTTAGGCCTAAAGTTATTGAAATTCGTGGGAAAAATACAAATTTAATTTATTTTGATTGTTGGAACACGTTTTTTGCACACATTTATCTTTGGAAAATATTTTTGATTATTCTTGGCATCCAATAAATTAATAAGTGCTAATGAAAAATGGGGAAAACCTCATTTTTATGATTCAATACGAATACATTCCTCACATAGTATCAATAATAAGTTTACAAAATAAACTCAAAATTTTCAGCATTGTCATCTGCAAATATCGTAAACATAGAAAAATATTAAATTTGAATTGAATTTTATTTTCATGGATATGCATAATGATTATTCAAATTAATTTCTAACTGACGTAAATTATAAAATTTTATATTTCGTTTTAAAGCGAAAAAGTAACTTATTGTGTTATTTCGTTTCAAAACCAGTGAAATATCAAGATGTTTATAAAAATGAATTATGTTATAAAAAATATCTGTTAGATAGTATAGAAGATTGATTAATATAATATAATATAGAATAGAAAATGAATAAATTACATAAATTTCAGAAAGCTATTTTATACATTATAAACAGTCTTTAGACATTAAAATCATTCATCAAAAAAAAATTACACCTGATTCACTTGACCTCCCTCCGCACGTTCTCCTTCCCTTGCCTGTCAATATATTTTATTATGAATATTTTTTTCTTAAATACTTGGCCAACTTTGATTTCACAAATTCATGCAGTTGTACTTGGCAGATTTTTTGCATCGCGGAAGTTTTTGGTTGAAATTCATGTTTTCTTTTATTTTTTTTTAAATCTGAATTTCCATTTTTTACACTCAGTATGGGAGAGTGGGGCATGGCGGGGAGAGGGACATATTATATTTTCAAGTCAGCATTCTTCTTGCGGCAATTGTGATCTCTTCAACGGTCATTTTATAATTTTCAAGGAATTTCACATGCAAGTAAGTTATATTTATAATAGTTTATAAATATCGCACTCACACCAAGCTATAGTATGCTCTTCCACCTTTTCATCGTATATTCGGGTTCTCCTATCCATGCATTATTGTTGATATGGTAAATGTAAATAAAAAAAAGTTTTCGTGGGGCAAAACGGGCTGAGGCGAAACGGGACTCGTCTTACTGTATGTCGTTGAAAAAAAAGCAAAAAATGTTGGAAAACGAAAAGCTAAAACGTGTAAATTGCAGACAAACTAAAAATAAGAAATAGGTATCTAAAATATCAGGAGCGGTCAAAGGGAACCTAATCATTGTTTTTTTCAAGAAAATTCTTTATATGTAACTTTTTTCGCATTGTAAATTGATTAAAATACTTTCAGAAACAACTGACTTTGTTATTTATTAATAATAAATGATTCTTATGCAATTATTCACAACTAAAATCAGTGTAATAACAGAGTGAACGAAGTACCCCACTATGCCCCATGCAGGGGACATAACGCGGCAAAAAACACTTTTTTCAAAATCATTTTAAAAATTATTGAATCACATAACTTATGATCCTACAAAATTTTTTTCATCAGATTATGATTTACTAAAGACGCCTGAAAAGAAACATTTACCTAATTGACCTTTTTTATAGGCGAAAAAAATGATAATCGACTTGTGTCCCCGTTATCAGGATGTAGATTATAGAGAAGAGTGCAGGCGAAAAAATTGATTTTTTAACATAAAATATAATTGAATAAAGTTTTAAATTGATAAGAATATAAAATTGTTTCCAAAATACATATCGAAAAAATGCTGCCACAGATTTCTAGGTCAAATATTAGGCGAAAAGTTCTGGATAAAGAAAGCATTATTTTTGAATTATTGTAAAAAATTTAACTTTTCACGTGTGCTCACCGCTGTAGCCTAATCTATCGAACCAATTTACATCAAAGTTTAAAAAGAAGTCTGTAGCAACAAATATCGCTACAAATATTCGAAATATTTGTAACAATAGATATTTTTTGTAACATAACTCGTTTTCACAAACATCTTAATCTTTCACTCGTTTTAAAACATAATAACACAATGAATTATGTTTTTGTTTTAAAATGAAAAATAATTTTTTATAATTTATTTAAATTACAATTCAATTTCAATGATTGCTATGAATATCCATAGAAATAAAATTCAATTGCAATTCAATATTTTCACGTGCTTACAATATTCACATATGCCAATGCTACGAATTTGAAGTTGACTTTGTAAAATTATTATTTGTACTATGTGAGAAGTGTATTCGTATTTAATTATAAAAATAAGATTTTCCCCGTTTTTCATCAGTACTTATAAATTTATTGGTAACTTGAAATAATATAAAATATTTTTCCATGAGAAATATACGCAAAAAATGTGTTTTAACAGTCAAAATAAATTAAACTGATATATTCCCCATGCATTTCAATAACCTCAGGCCTAAGAGTACAGCTAGCACCACCACTCGGCCGCGGTCAACATATCCGACACTTTCAGTTTTGAGTGCCAGCCGCCTGCTTTACATTTGTAGTCACTATCGTCCCCTTCCTTTTCTTATTGCCACCTCTTTAGTGATTCCCTCGTTCCACTGACCTCCCTTTTTTCTTCTCACATCGAGCCATATCGTTTAACCACCATCACTTCCCCACCCTGGGATTATCTTCGGCCTGGGAGGCCAGTCAGACTGCTTCGCCCCCCCTCCACCAAATTTTCTCTTCCCACTACTTGCGCCACACACCTTTGTATGACATCTCTCCTCTCCTCCTCTTTTTTTCCTTCTTGCGCCCCTTCATCATTTCCTTTTTCTTGCTACATTAACTCCTTCCTCTTCCACATATTTCCTTTTTCTCATTACTTCGTCTTCGTGTCTCCTTAAATTCATTTACAGTAATACCGTACCTTTCTTCCACTTCCATCCTTCTATATTCGGTGTTAACTTTAATTTTGACGTCATCACTTTCCCGAACACTTTGTCCACATTATCGCCCCCTAAAATGTTACACTATCACATTTTCCTGCTCCACTCTCCGCCTTCTGTCCTCCCTCCACTCAACCCTCCCTACGACATTCATCTTTTCTACTAAGGCCATGTAGCACTTTTTCGAGGAGACTTTTGGATGTGACTTTTCGGTAATTGAATTGATAGGATTTCTCTTATTGAAATTTAGAAAGTATGTCAAATTTTCCCACTTTTCCGAACTTCAATTTGAACATAGTTGGTACCATTCGACATTTTTTCAAGAAATAATAAGAATTATTTT
The DNA here is from genome assembly GCA_032362435.1 of Melikaiella ostensackeni. Classification (NCBI taxonomy): domain Eukaryota; kingdom Metazoa; phylum Arthropoda; class Insecta; order Hymenoptera; family Cynipidae; genus Melikaiella; species Melikaiella ostensackeni. The sequence goes on along the minus strand of JAUMHM010000078.1, from coordinate 40,487,697 downwards.
ATTATTCAAAATATTGATTTGCTCCAGTTTCAGAAACAGAACGTTAAATATATTTGAAAATCAACTAGATAATGGCAAAATTTGAAATTTATTTCTGACCAGAAAGTTAGACAAAAATCTTGAGTTTTGGGACAACGGTATACTATCCACATGTTGAGAATATGTAATTTTTCTTTATTAATAGCTATATTATATTGTATTAGATACACTTACTTATAAAATGAAGAAATGTCATGCAGGCAAAGAGTGGGATGACGATTTTCATTTTTTTCTTTCGATAAGAATCAAGGATCGAGAACAGAAAATCGTTTTTGAAGAACTTCTTGAATGACAGCTTCTAAATTAGATTATTCAAAATTGAGTGAAAGAAGGAAAATTTTTGATCTTAGTCTTTATAAGTTTTCATATCTACTTGGTTTATTACTCACAGAACCTTCAGAACTATTTGCGTTTACATCGGGACCTCAATATACTTTTCCTCAACTTACTGCCTTCCTAGAATTCTGCCAGCTCCCGCTCGTAGAAGAGGGAGTCCGAGAGACACGGAAAGACGCGTGGCGACCTTAATAATATCATGCAGTGCCGTAGCGACAAGGCGGAAAGTGCCTCAAGCGGATAATTTCATCAGTTTGCTTCAGTTCAATTCACAGCCCGTATTGGAAGCACTAGTTCATACGGCCCTGACAGTTTACATCGTGAAAATTTCTGGAAGAGCCTCACGGTCAAAGGAGGCAATGTCTGAGACTCGAGCTCACTCAAGGTTCTACACACGGAAAAAAGTGCATTAATTTAAGTCAACATACTTACTTGGCCGATTTTACTTGAGAGAAGTCATTCTTTTCTAAGTACAAGGGATCGATTTTGTTGAATCAAGAAAATAATGAAATCAGTGAAATTACTTGGATCAAGAACATATATATTCGAAGCAAATAACTATTGAAATAATTTGTTTCATTACATGTATTTGTGTGAAGTTGAATGAAATATTGGATCAAGTATATGATATTCTTATGATAAGTAACCGAAATGTTACTTAACGTTTTTTGAGCCAAGTAAATCCATGAACCTACTTTAATTACTACCTTTTTTAACATAATATTAATATTCTTCATATAAGAAAATGAATATATTCAGCGAAGGAATAACTTCTCTTAGTATGATGCTTGAATATTATGCTTTAAATAAATATGAATTTGAAACGAATACCTGATGAACTTCGAGGATGCCTAACGTATCAAGTGACAATCACATCAGTTCACTCAGTTTGAGAACTGCAAGACTCGATATAATACATATGACACACATATTATGAAAATGAATATATTGATTTAAATTAATGCACTTATTACTGTAATGCATAAATATCATATGCATCATATCAGTCATAGGGAAGCGCCCAAACTTTGATTCAATTTCAACTCGTCCACCGTCCACATACTTAAAACGAGTACGTTACTAAGAAATCAATTGAAAAGTGGCAATATTTATACATATTGTACGTAATACAGAAACATATATCGTATTAATTTCTTACCTCCTTGTGCGGCTTTTGGAGAAAGTATGCTTAAAGAAGTATCTTAATTATTATTATTAATAATATTATTATTAATCAATTTATAATTAATTTTTTAATTATTAATTTTATACTTATTAAGAAATACTTATTTTTTCATGGATGCAAATTTTAGAATTAAAAAAAAGTATATCAACTTCGTTTCTTGTTCCAATTGGGACCAAAATTTGACAGAATTATGGTTTTTCTCTGCAAGCTAATTTTCCCAACAAAAATATTGACAAAGAATGTTCATAATTATTCTTGTCCGAATTAAATCCAGTTCTTTCTCGACTTTTTGGGGACAAGGTAACTTGGAGTATGAAAGAAATTTGAGACAAGAAACGAAATCGATATAGAAGTTGTAGAGACTTATAAATAAAAAAATCAATTTTTAAATTGCGAAATTTTAATCTTCGGAAAGGCAGCCTTCTACTGTAAATGGAATTGAATAATTTATTCTTGATTTTGCTTAAGCAAACACGCTTTTTTTCCGAAGTATGCAAGCACTTCAATAATAAAAAAATGCACAGTGCCCTCGAAGGAAAATGAAATATATAGATATAATTTCTGGAAAAGTTCTCACGCTTTCAAACGAATATTTGTTTGCTATTTTTTCAAATATTCTCTTGACCTTTGCCGCCGACAAAATTAGTGCCACCTTGCGGCGGAATAGCGAGCGTTGATTTCTATATTTCCGGTACAGAATACGCGAGAAGAAAAATGGAGGAAATGACCTCAGAAGGCGTGGACGCCACCGACGCAACGCTCAGATGCGTTTAGAATACATTGCAATCGTTTAAGAAAAAGGTGTTATTTTTTTCAAATATTAGAAATGTGCGCTGCTTCTCTTTCGGTATAGGCCGTTTCTATTATTCACGAAAATTCGTGATTAATAGCCAATTCAACGATCTAGGCTATTTATCACGAAATTTCGTGATTAATAGCCGATTGAACGATCTGTGCTATTTATTAAAAAATTTCGTTATTAATAGCCTAGATCGTTGAGTCGGCTATTAATCACGAAATTTTGTGATGAATAGCTCAGAACGTTGAATCCTCTATTTGTACCGAAATTTTGGAATGAATAGCTATGAACAATTAAGAAATATCTCTGGAGTCAAATAAATTAACGTTTCTTTTTACTTTGCACATGCTTTGCATCGTTTGCATGTTGCGACAGGTGGGAAGTTATGTTTCATCTATAATTTCGTTCCTTCATTCCTTTCGCGTTACTTATCTATGATACTAAAGGCCTTTTCATACCGTTGGAAAGGGGTACGGGGTTGAACAACATTATTTCTGAGACCAATCACAGGGGCGCTTTCTCGCCCTCCACGAGACGTTGGAAAGGGGTAGGGGGTTGAACAACATTATTTCTGTGACCAGTCACAGGGGTGCCTTCAGGCTTTCAGTATCATAGGTAAGTAACACGAAGGAACGAAATTATAGACGAAACATAACCTCCCACCTGTCACAACATGCAAAGGATGCAAAGCATGTGCAAAGTAATTACAAAAGTGAATTGATCTGACACCAGTGATTTTTCTTAATTGCTCACAGCTATTAATTCCAAAATTTAGGTAACAAATAGACGATTCAACGTTCTGAGCTATTCATCACAAAATTTCGTGATTAATAGCCGACTCAACGATCTGGGATATTAATCAGATCGTTGAATTGGCTATTAATCACGAAATTTCGTGATTAATAGAGACTGCCTCCGGTATAATGAATCGTGCTAGTGCTTCTTGACTTAAAGATTTTATTGTTGGAAAATATGGATCCTGTGTAAGGAGGAAATGGTGCGATGTAAGAACTGCTTTGGGACTGGTACTTGACGTCCTTCATAAATCGATTTAACGGTAAGAAACGCGTCATTGTAAAAAGACAAAAGATCGAAATGTGAAAAACAAAATCAATCGAAATTTATTTTTACGCATTTTTAATTTAATTCTGTTAAACGAACTAGGAAATGGAAAGTTTTACCCTCAATAGAAAATTGTTTAATATATTTAGAAGAAGTAAAGTTCAAAGATTTGATGTTTGTAATTTTTAATAAAGTAATTGTCACAATTTCTGTTGATATAATACAATGAACATGCTTACAGGCAGCCCCCTGTTACTTCTCTTGAGGCCTCTGGATAGAAAGTGTCACAAGAGTTGACCGAGGCCGATAGGGCGGCGCCACCTATGCCGTGGTGCTAGATTTCAAATAATGCAAGTAAAAGTATTAAAAAAACTTTTTTTTTTGTTATAAAAATAATTTTCTCGCACTTGAATGTATCAAAAAGTGACCTTAATGATTTTTGGCATCTGTGAAACTAAAAAGTACGGCCGAAAATTGCGCGATTCTCTGCTTTTAGATGTAAATCCTCAATTCGAATACATATTATACACAACCGAAAATTAAATTTCTCAAGTGATAAGAGCCAAAGAGGACGAGGTATAACAATAACAAAAAAATATATAAATTAATTGAGGTCAATCAGTGATTGATTAATCAATTATTGAGATAAGAGTTGTAATTGTTTTAACATAATTCTTTGAATTTTAAATAAAATGTCAATGAAAAAGTATCCTTAGAATAATTATGTAATAATTTAAATTGTCTAGCATATTCAAGTGTTTCTTCAGATTTACTTGGTTACAACTTTAGTTTCTAGGAGATTTACAATATTCTAAGACCAACAGAAAATTTTTTAGTAGACGTTGAATTTTCAACAAAATACATGAATTTTCAAATGAAAAAGACATATATCCAACCAAATAGTTGAATCTTAAACTAAACAATAAGAATTTTTAATAAAAAATGGAATGGTTAAATTTCCATTTAAAAAAATGAATGTTCAACCAATAAAAAATGTTAACAAAATAATAAATTTCTCAACGAAAGGGATGAATTTTCTACTAAAATGATGAATCTTCAATAACAAAAAGAACATTTTCAACAAAGTAGTTCAACTTTCAACCAAAAATGATGAATTCTGAATGAAGAAGGTAATAGTTGAAATTTTAACAAAAAAGATTTTCATTTTGAATCAAATACAGTTGAACTCAACCAAAATAGATGAATTTTCAACAAAATACGTGAATTTGAAGCCAAAGAGATTAATTTTCAACGAAGAAGATAATTTTTTACCAAAAAAGACGATTTTTTAACAAAATACATGAATTTTTTTCAATTGAAGAAATAATTTTGAACGAAAAAAGATGACTTCTCAACAAGAAATGTAATAGTTGATATTTCAACCAAAAAATATTTTTATTTTAAATCAAAAACAGTTACATTCAACCAAAAAACAATTCTCAAAAAAATAGTTGAATTTGCAGTCAAGGCAGAAAAAAGTCAACCAGATTGTTGAAGTTTCAGGCCAAAAATACGAATTTTCAACGAAAAAGTTGATTTTCAACTAAATAATAAAATTTTCATCCAAAAAGATATGTTCTCATTGAAAAATGTAATAGATGAAATTTGAAACAAAAAAGACGAATTTTCAACAAGATTTTTCAATTTGAAAGCAAAGAGATGAATTTTTAACAAAAGACATGAATTTTTAGCTACAAATGATCAATTTTCAATAAAATAGTAAAATTTTAAACCAAAGAAATGAATTTTCAACCAAAAGATGAATTTTTACCTAAAAAGACAAAATTTAAACAAAATATATGAATTTTCAACTAAAAAACATCAATATTTAACTAAAAATGTCATACTTAAATTTTCAATTAAAAAAATTAATTTTCAACGAAAAAAGATGTATCCTCAACTAGAAGTGTAATATTTCCCATATTTCAACCAAAACAAAAAAAAATGATTCCAAGTCCAGAACAGTTTAATTCAATCAAAAAATCAATTTTAAACAAAACAGTTGAACTTTTAACCGAATGAAATGATTTTCTTTCAAAATCGTTCAATTTCGGACAGAATAATCAAATTTTCAACCAAATGATAAAATTTTTAACCAAAAAAGATGAATTTTCAACCTACAAAGATGGATTTTCAAGCAAAAGGTCGAATATTCAGACAAAAAGAATAATTATAATTCAAATAAAAACAGTTTCGTTTTCATCTAAATAGTTTAATTTTTAAGCTAAAAACGCGAATTTTTCAGAAGACAGTTGAATTCCCATCAAGAAAGTTTATTTTCATCAAGAAAGATAAAATCCAGGACGAATTTTCAACAAAAAAAATTAAATTTTCGACCAAAAAAATGACTTTAACAAAATAGATAAATTTTCAACAGGATTGTTCAATTTTAAACCAAATGTATGAATTTTTAACCTAAAAGATGAATTTTCAGCTAAGAAGATTCGTTTTCTACGAAAAGACGAATTTTCAACAAAATGCATGAATATTCAATTTTAAAAAAAGGTTTCAGTCAAAAATGGGATAGTTAAATTTTCAGATTAAGAAATTACTTTCAAGAAAGAGAAAACGAATTTTCAACCAGTTGAACTCAACGAGAAAAAAGGAATTCTCAACAAACTAGTTAAAATTTTGACCAAATAATTGAATTTTCAAGCCAAAAAAACGATTTTTTCAAAATACAGTTGAATTTTCAATAAAATAGTTAATTTTCAATCCAGAAAGATGAATTTTTAACCAAGAAAGATGACTTTTCTACCGTAAAAGATGATTTTTTTTAATCCAAAAGGACGAATTTTTAACAAAACAGTTGAATTTTCAACCTACGAAAATGGATTTTCAAGCAAATGGTCGAATTTTCAAAAGAAAAAAATAATTAGAAATCAACGAAAAACAGTCGCATTTTCATCTAAATAGTTAAATTTTCGAACTAGAAAGACGAATTTTTCAAAAGACAGTTGAATTTTCAGCAAAATAATTAAATGTTCGTCCAAAAAGGATGACTTAAACAAAATAGATACATTTTCAACAAACTAATTAAACTTTCAACAAAATAGTTGTATTTCAAACCAAATGGCTGAATTTCTAACCTCAAAAGATGAATTTTCAACCAAGGAGATTCATTTGATTCCAAAAGACGAATTTTCAACAAAATACATGAATTTTCAACTAAAAAGAAAGTTTTCAATCAAAAATGGAATAGTTAAATTTTCAGTTTAAGACATTACTTTCAACAAAGAAAGAATCGAATTTTTAACCAGTTGAATTCAACGAAAAAAGACAAATTTTCAACAAAATAGTTAAGTCTTCAACCAGATAGTTAAATTTTCAAGCCAAAAAGACGATTGTTTTAAATACAGTTGAATTTTCAACAAAATAGTTAATTTTCAATCCAGAAAGATGAATTTTCAACTATGAAAGATGACTTTTCTACCGCAGAAGATGATTTTTCGATTCAGGAGGACGAATTCTTAACAAAACAGTTAAATTTTCGACAAACAAAAATGACTTTAACAAAATAGTTGATTTTTCAACAGATTAATTGAAGTTTTCTCAAAATATCTGAATTTTCAACCTACGAACATGGATTTTCAATCAAATGGTCGGATTTCCAAACAAAAAGAATAATTGAAATTCAACCAAAAGCACTTGCGTTATCAACTAAATAGTTAAATTTTCAAGCTAAAAAGACGAAGTTTTCAGAAGACAGTTGAATTTTCAACAAAAAAGTTCCTTTTCGCCAAGAAATATAAATTTTCTACCATAAAAGATGACGTTTGAATCCAGAAGGACCAATTTTTCAACAAAAAAATTAAATTTTCGACCAAGAAAGATGACTTTAACAAAAAAGATAAATTTTCGACAAACTAATTGAACTTGAATTTTAAACCAAACGGTTGAATTCTTAACCTAAAAAAATGAATATTCAACCAAGAGGATTCATCTTCTACCGAAAGACGAATTTTCAAAAAAATACATGAATTTTCAACTAAAGAAAAATTTTCAATCAAAAATGGAATAGTTAAATTTTCAGTATAAGAAATCACATTTTACAAAAACAGAAACGAGTTTTCAACGAGAAAAAAAAGAATTTTCAACAAAATAGTTCAATCCGCAACCAGATAGATCAATTTTTAACCAAGAAGATCAACTTTCTACAAAAAAAGAAGATTTTCAACAAAATACATGAATTTTCAACCAGAGATGAATTCTCAACTAAAAATGGTCAATTTTTAATTAAAAATATCAATTCCTAACCAAAAATGGAGTGGCTACATTTTCAGTTCAAAAAATTATTTTTCATCCAAAAAGAACAACGAATTTTCAACAAAATAGTTAAATTTTTAGCTGAAGTGATGAATCTTCAAAAAAAAATTTTTCGACATTTAATTAAATAATTGAACTTTCCACCGGAAAGATGATTTTCATATCAAGAAGATTAATTTTCTTCCAAAAAAGACAAAATATCAATAAAATGCATAATTTTTCAACAAAATAGTTGAATTATTAATTTAAAAAGATAAATATTCAATCAGATACTTGAATTCTTAAATAAAAAAGGTCAATTTTCAACCAAAAATGGAATAGTGGAATTTCCGATAAAAAAATTAATGTTCAACCAAAAATGAAACGCATTTTTAAAAAATAATTAATTTTTTAATCAAACAGTAAAATGTTTGACCAAACGAGCTGAATTCTGAACCAAAACTATAATAGTAGACATTTCAAGCATGAAAAGTAACTTTTAAACAAAAATAATAGCCCTTCAAATTGGTAACGTAGTTTAAGGATGGTCCAAAAGTTGTCGTTTACAACTCACGAATGTCAAAGCAAACTTCGCGTATGCGCACATCGCACATTCCTAATCTCTTCCCTAGAGACCGGATGGAAAGAATTTTGTCCTCGCTAAGGGGCCAGCAGTTCCACGGGAATCAGCGCCATCGGACGGGATAAACGGTTGACTAGTGATGTATTGTCCTTAATAAAACTTGATGCGCATGCGCGAAGATTGATTTGACGCTTGTGGGTTGTAAACATCAACTTTCTTCTCGCTCTGCAGACTTAGAAATGAAATTTTCATAACTTGTGGCCACGCGGAAGGAATTATTCTTTCCTAACGAGTGTGAAATGTGCGCCTGCGCCTTGTGCTGCAAATTTCGCACTCGTTAGTATAGATCAGCTTCCGTCCCTCGTCAAACAATATACTATTATTTTACTATTTCATAAATATTTTTGAAAAATCTAAAAATTTTAAGTGTACGGGGTAAAAAGATTTGAAAAAGGACCTTAATGAAGTACAGCACATTTTGTCTGAGCTTGAAAATTTTAAATAATTCTGTTTTGAAATGTCCTACTGAATTATATTACATTTTTTTGAATTTCTAGTATTTTGGTTCTTTTTCTTGGTCTGAAATTATGAAAAGATTACTCTTAATATATCTAAGGTAACAAAAAAGTTCAAAATACTGTAAAGTGGGGCTAAGCGGCGCATATGTGTGGGAAAGCAGCGCCCTTAATTCTGTATTTGAAACGCGATAATGCTTCTTCTTGGTTTTGCAATTAAAGTTTTACAATTGTTAGTTACAAGACTCTATATTTTTTACCTAGAATAATCAAACATCACATTCAGAAATGCAAAATCAAGGGTGCGACGCTTTCCCCTACATGCGCTGTATGGTCATAATTTACAGAATGCCCTGTTCTGACAGGACCTTTTTGTGAGGAAAAAAGTACTAGAAAAGTCCCTCTTCTTTTTGTTTGAAACTTGTACAAGTCCTAATTGATTTTTGAAACAAAGGTATGAATCAAGTTTCATTCTAAATATTTTTTAAGAGTGCTTATGGGATTTATGTAATAAAAAAAAATGAGTGGAACTTTGCTAGTTCTTTTGAATTGAACAAGTCCTCATGAAACAGGGCGTTTTTTGATTTTCTTTGGTTTTGTAGTTCTATTTCATCATGAGCTTCTTGAAACATGAATTACATGAGCTCGTATAAAACATTTTTTAAAAATTATCTAAACTTTTCTAGAACTTTTCTCTTTAAGAAGTTCGGCTGGAACAGGGCGTATTTCAAAAACTTCATAATTGGAGACATGAAAATAACAACTGGATGAGGACAAACATTTCAAATTCCATTTCTAACGATTTGCAGTAATATCGAACACTATTTATCGATAAATTTTAGAAATATGAAACAATTGTTTCTCCTTTCGCTTTGAAAAATGAATTTTAAAATTATGAGATTGACAACTGGACCACAGTTAATCTGAAGGCATCATTTTTGCTGCAACGGTATTGAATCGATACGAAAATCTGTATCAACTTAAGGAAACAAAAAAACTGTTACATTCTTGAATCATTCTGTTGCAGATCAAATTTATACCTTCAGAGTAAGTGTGATAAGGACCATTTGGTTTTTCCACCCTCAAACACAGAAAAATCGTAGATAAATGTTTTCACCTTCCCAAAACATTGTAAATAATGTCTATAATTATGACTACATAATTTTTCTATCATGCTTAGTATAGTGACAGTTTTATTTTCGATCTTTATCCAGTTGTTATTCTCATATTTTCATAAATTCTTAAATTCCAGTGCGAACATTTTTCGAATCTTTGGCTATCAAATAATACATATTTTGCGCATATTTAATAAATCCGGAAAAGTCTTTACTATATGTTCGTAATTTGAAAAAAAATATGCAGCTTTAAAACTTGTGAGATGAAAAACGAAATAAGGATCATTTTCCCCTCTCCTACACAGAATAAATTTTTTTCCCAATGTTTTCACACCTTCAATGTAGACTTATTGGGAAAACCTTGCTTCTGTAATTTTATCAAAATTTTATATTTGAAAACCTATCGGAGAAACATTTTTTTGTTCATCCTGTAAAATTTCATTTTTGGTCCTTCTCCAATTATCATTCTCATGTTTTTAGTTCTATTCTAGCGGTATTTTTGGTACATAAATTCTACGAGTACTGGTAAAAAAAATTTTTAAATCATTTTTATGAACCTTTTGTAGGACTTTAGTCCATATTTAAACTTTTTAAAAATGAAAAATTGTTAATACTTTATTTCCCACATAAAATGTGTTATGAGCCATCTCTCCCATTCGCTAATTATACAATCGATCCAAGACCATCCCTAATTACATTTTAGTTATCGATAATATTCGAAGCACTTAGATAAAAACAGTGATGTAAATGAGATAAGTTTGATAGATTTCATCGTATTTGAAGTTCATTGAACTTCAGTTAGATTTTAAATGTAAATAAATCTAATTAATAATAATGGAACGTGTTTTAACGTTGAACTGAATGAGATAAACTTTATAGATTTTATCGTACTTGAGGTTCATTCAACTTCAGTTGGACTTTGAACGTAAATAAATCTGATTAAGAATAGTACTTTTACTCAATATCTCACTCAGATTAAAACGTGACCAATTGTAACAGTTGCTTGATAGTTAGATTGAATAATAAGAAATATTTATGCAGAAATGAAATTTAAAAAATTCCTCAGTTAAAGTTTCATTGAAGAGGAATATGACAATTTAGTCATTAAATATTCCTCACCACCCAAATGTCGAAAAATCTTATTTTATTTTAAAAACTGAGTTTAATGAAACCTTCCATTTTCCCCATATTTTCGAAACCTTTAAGGAATTGATTAAGAATTAATTTTTTTGTAAATTTTATTTTTATGAAACAAACTGTCTACTATTAAAAATCTTTCCGTAAGACTAACCCATCATTATTCGGTTTTATTGAGGTTTTGTTTTATTTGACCTTCATTTTTAGGCTTTAGTAGCCCCGGGCAGAAACTTTTATATTTTCGGTCGGGTGTCCGTCCATTCGTCGTATATTTTCACCGGGAGGGGGGTATTAGGAGGAAAATTGAAAGGGAGTGAGGGGAATTGAGGGGAGGTGAGTAGAACCGAGGGGTATGAGGAGAAGGGTGGGGAAGTGAGCGTGAGGAGGAATGGGAAAATAGTGGAAGGGAAAATGATGAGGAATGAAGGGAGGTCGGGGAAGGGAAGTGAGGGAAAGTGGGAGGAGGAAGTTAGGGGAAATGAGTTTGTGTGTGTGAGGGGAAGTTAGGGAAAGTGCGGAGTGAGATTGGGAGGGAAGAAGTCAAACATTTTAAATACTTTATTAAATAGGCTACGAAACCCTTTTTAAGGCGCATGTCGCCTACTTCTAATAATTTTAAAAATAATACATACTTGGGTCGTCCCCTTCCAGGAAACGATTTTCTCTCAAAAACCGGTGAGGGTTCTGTAGACGTGCTAGATTCTGGTCCATGGTACAGGAAGTCTGAAAAACAATTTTTCAATAATAACTATCAATGTATCTGATAAGAAGTTATTTTGTAAAAAATCACCTCAATTCTAATTTATTTAGTTGAAGACAGTATGCAAATAACTCTGTATTGAAATGTTGAGATTTTGAATTTTATACCAGTGAAAACTTGTTAATGCTATCCATAACATTTTTCGTTATTACCAACTCGAAAAAAAGACTCAAGGCTCTAAATTTTTAATTGCTGAAAAATTACGTGAATATTTAATTTCTGATCGTCCAAAGTATGAAAATTTACTTCAGTAAATTAAAATCTCAGAGTTTATCCAAAAAATTGTCTCTATTAGTTCAGCGTACCTACATCTGGTAAAGCTTCTCCTAAATCTGAACCTCTGATTCCTACTTTTCTCTCTTTCTTTCTTGCATTAATTCCTACTTTTATTGTTAATCAAAAAGCTAGTTTTTCGGGTTTCATAGCCCCGGGCAAAAAACTTGATGGGTTCGGTCGGGTGACCATCCTTCATATAAAAAAGAGGAAGTGAGGGAAAATGAGAGGAAGTTAAGGGAAATTAGTGGAGGGTGGGAAAGTGAGGCGTGGGGATTAGATAGGAAATGCGGGAAAGAGGGAGGGGAATTGTGAGGAGGGGGGCGAGGAGTGAGGGGAAATTATGAGGAGTGGGGAGAAGTGGGAGTGGGGAAAAAGGGGGAAGATAAGACAGAGTGGAGTACTTGGGAAATGAGGGGTGAGGAATATATGGGTCGTAAGGAAGGGTAGGAGGGGAGAATTCAGACATTTAAAATACTACATTAAATAGGCTACGAAACCCTTTTTTCTAGGCGCATTTTGCCTACTTTTACCAATTTTTAGTGTATAAAATTAAATTTCCTACTAAATTGAAAATCGATAAAAGTGATAATTATCGTACTGTGAACACGCGCGTCAGCCGCAGCTACAGAGGCCGAAAGGTGCGAATCGACGAGGTGATTGGAAGACTCAGTTTGGCTGCTGGTCCCGACTTCCGTGTCGCTGTCCGAGCCCAGGGTGTCGTACTCCTCCGACTCGGACTTTCCCTGATGGGTCTTGTGCGTTTTATGCAATGGCGCAGAGGACGAACGGACTCCGCGCACCTTAGTGTACCGGTTGCAATCCGACTGCAATCAGACGGAATTGGTTGATTCAATTTTATTGGATTCAATGATGAACGATCGAGTCATGACTGATTGAGCAACAATTCACGGAAAAACTTGAGTTCAAAATGATCCGAAAAAGATTCAAATTGACGTGTCCAAATGAAAAGATTCCATCTCAAAGAGACGCAATGAAAAGGTGCTAACTCGTGGAGATAAAATGAAAAAGTGCTATTTCGTGTCGAAAAACAATTTTGCCAACAATTTGTTACCTCGCGGCTGAAACTCGAAGCTTAAACATCCTATATAAATTGTATTCAGAACAACAGCGCCCTCAAGTCTGTAGCATCTTTCCATTTGATCTGCACGAGCTAGCAACTCTTCATTTGGTCTATCTGAGATGGAATCTTGTCATTTGGACACGTGAAAATTACCATGCATAAAATAAAATTTCATAAGAACCTGATTACGTTTAAAGTGAACCAAATTTCGGTTCCATTTGAACTGGCTTTGGTAATTTTGAACTGAAATCCGATTCATTTTAAACGATATAAAGTTCATTTTTTGCATGTCAGTTTGAATTTTGTTTGGATCATCTTGAACTCACGATTTTTTAATGTTGCTAAATGAAAATATTTGCGAAAAGGAAGCAAGAGGGACCAGCAGTCGCGCAATGATTGGTTGCAATGCTAATGTGTGACAAATTATAGTCGAATATTTTTCTACTCGCAAAAATAGCGAACTATTCAACTTATGCAATGAAGGACTAGTTTAATAATAATTGGAACTATGTATAAAGGTCAGTAGATTTTTTGGGTTGACACGAATGATCACCTCACGACTTTACGTACCTGAATATAATCAGGTCCCAGAATCCAGATGAGCCAACGTTAAGTGAAATACTCCTTCTTTCAAAAGTAATGTAATATTTTTTAAAAATTACAGAATAACGCCGATCCTCAAAAGTACGCCGGATACGGTGTAGTTTTGAGTTGAAATACTTTTAGACACACAAACAAATAGACATAATGAAAATTTTCATTGTTCAAAATGAGATGCAACAAATTTAACACAAATGCTTTTCTGTGATCGATTATTCCTATGAAATTGAGCCAGAACCCAAATTTCAGGAAAGATAAGATGAATATTGATACCAGATGAATTATTCTGTTTATTAGGTTCTGAATGATGACCTACTTCCTATTCCGTGTTATCCTTTCAGAGATTATTAACATATGGAACTGGAACTCGGAAAACTGAATAATTACCTGGATGAAGTAGCCATTACTAACATCTAGGTGAAACTAACTTTATGAAACTGATTCATCTATTTTATGATTCAAATCTAAATTTCTTTTTTAATGTATTATTCAATATTCGATCAAGAATTCTACCTCAAAATTATGAATGCCTACGATCTATGTCCATAAAATTTGCAAGCATGATTTAGTCTTGGGCTTTTCCCTACTCTTTAATAGTTTCTATATTGAATTTCGTTGAAATTTTGCATCAAGAGACCAGACCAATAAGGAGAGATCGCCTCTTCTTACTAGAAAGGAGAGACGTCGATTCGACTAGGACTTTGCAGGGTGAAGGTACATAAAAATCTATTAGACACGTATTTTTTCTTTCGGTTCAATGGGCCTTAGTTTCCGAGATATCAAGGTCTAACTATCTACGCTTGAGCGCCGTCAGCGCTAGCGATTGGAACCGTCTGCGCTCAACTGTGGTGAGACGAGCGGTCCACTTCTCGACAGTAACGAGTCGAGTGGTCCGCACCTCGACAGTAGCGAGCCGAGCGGTCCGCACTCTACAGTGGCGAGCCCAGCGCTCAAGCGTAAATGCTCAAACCTCAATATCTCGGAAACTAAGGCCTATTGGAACAAAAGAAAAAACACGTATCTAATGGATTTCTATGTACTTTCACCCTGTAAAGCCCTAGTCAAGTCGGCGCCCCGTATTTCACAACCTCTCCTTGTAAGTTTATTTTTTTCAAATTCTTGATTCATCAAACATCAATTCAATTTTTTCTCCATACGTCTGTGCAGTGCATGCATCTAAATGTGTATAAAGCTTCTTCATCAACTAATTAATTTCTTCAGTATCAGGCTGTTATACATTTTTTAATGAAACTTGTTTTGAGAAAACTCATTTGACAATATGATAGGATGAAAATACGGAAAACCTCGTTTCTCAGCGACGTTTTCCAGGTAATGATTTATTTAAAAAATAGTAATGCGTTTCAAAACATGATTGCTTAATGTTTAGCAATAACAACAAGGAAACCAGTCTGTTTTTCAAATGTGTTACTATTTATAAAATTAATCATTGTCTGAAAGACTTCGCTGAGAAGTCCTTCTTGGTTTTCCTTATTTTAATCTCGTCATATTGTAGTATCTAAGCGTGAAAATAACAAAGTAACTTCCATCCCAGATCTTTTTATAATCATTAGATAAATCGTGTAAATTACAAAAAATCTTTGAGATTGATATTTGGTTTTCATGATGCTGGCATGGTTTATAATAAGAACTATAAAGTAAAATGTACTTTGAAATTCGTGTTCACAAAAATCTTGACTTTAAAGCAAGGAGTTAACTATTAGTCATTTTCTTGAATGCGTGAATTCAAGAGTTACAAGAATTCAAAAGAATCAATAGAGTTCAAAAGAATTGAAAGGTTATTTAAGAGAATTCATATGAATTTAAAGATTTAAAAAAAATCAATTAAATTCAGTAGAATTAAAGTGAATTCAGAAGAATTTAAAGGAATTCAAAAGAGTTCAAGTAAATCCCAAAAATTAACAAGAATTACACTGAATTGAGTAGAATTAAAGCGATTTCAAAAGAATCCAAAGAATTGAAAAAAAATCAATTGAATTCGGTGAAAATAAAGTGAATTCGGCTGAATTCAAGGAAGTTCAAGACAATGTAACTGCATTCAAAAGAATTGAAGCGGTATTTGATAGAATTCAAAAGAATTCAAGGAGTTAAAAAAATTAATTGAAGTCAGTAGAATTAAATTGAGTTAAAAAGAATTCAAGTCAATTCATAAGAATCAAAGAAATTCATAAGAATTCGAAAAAATTGAAAACAATTGAAGTTAGTCTAAAGAACTAACAAAAAATTAATTGGATTTATTAGATCTAAAGTGGATTCAAAAGAATCCAAAGAATGTAAAAAGTCAATTGGATTTAGTAGAATTGAAGCAAATTCAGTAGAGTCTAAAAAATGCGAAGGAATTCAAGGAGAGTCAAAAGAATGCAAGTGAACTCAAAGTAATTCAAGTGAACCCGAGGAATTGGAAAAAATCCATTAAATTCAGTAGAATTAAAGTGAATTCAGACGAATCCAAGGAAATTCTAAAGAATTAAAATGAATTCAGAAGAATTCAAGGAAATTGAGCAGAGTTCAAGTTAATTCAGAGAAATAACAAATATTCTAGTAAATTCAATAGAATCAAAGTGAATTTAGTAGAATCCAAAAAATCAATTATATGAAGTATGATTGAAGCGAATCCAGAAGAATCGATAGAGTTCAAGAAAATTGAAAGGGTATTTAAGAAAATTCAAAAGAATTCAAAGAATAAAAAAATCAATTAAGTTCAGTAGAATTAAAGTGAATGCAGAAGAATTTGAAAGAAATCAAAAGAGTTCAAGTAAATCCAAAGAATTAACGGATATTCTACAAAATTCAGTAGAATTGAAGTTAATTCAAAAGAATTCGAAGAATAAAAAAAATGAATTGAAGTCGGTAAAATTGAAGTGAATCCGGCTGAGTTCGATAAAGTTCAAAAGAATTCAACTCAAAAGAATTCAAGGAATTAAAAGAAATCAATTGAAGTCAGTAGAATTTAAGTGAGTTAAAAAGAATCCAAGCCAATTCAAAAGAATTAAAGTGAACTCAGAAAAATTCAAGAAAATTGTAAAGAATTCAAGTTAATCCAAAGAATCAACAAAAATTTAATTGAATTCAGTAGATCTAAAGTGGATTCAAAGGCATCCAAAGAATTAAGAAAGTCAACTGAATTCAGAAGAATTAAAGCGGATTCAATAAAGGTCTAAAAAATGAGGAGAAATTCAAGGAAATTCAAAAGAATGCAAGTGAGCTCAAAATAATTCAAGTGAACCCAAAGAATTGAAAAAAGTTCATTAAATTCAGTAGAATTAAAGTGAATTCAGACGAATCTAAGAAAATTCAAAAGGATTAAAATGAATTCAAAAGAATTCAAGAAAATTCATCAGGGTTCAAGTTAATTCAAAGAACTAACAAATATTCTACTGAATTCAATAGAATTAAAGCGAATTCAGAAGAATCCAAGGAGATGCTGAAGAATTCAAATGCATTTAAAAGAATTAAAGCGTTATTTGACGAAGTTAAAAGAATTCAAGAAATTAAAAGAAATCAATTGAAATAAGTAGAATTGAGATCAATTAAAAAGAATCCAAGAAAATTCAAAAAAATTCAAGTGAATTCAGAAGAATTTGAGAAAATTGAGAAAAATTCAAGTGAACGCAAAAAATTAAAATATTCAATTGCATTCTATTGAATTAAAGCGAATTCAAAAGAATATAAAAAATGCGAAGGAATTCGAATAAATTCAAAAGCATGCGAGTGAACTCAAAGTGATTCAAGTGAATCCAAAGAATTAAAAAAAATCATCAAATTCAGTAGAATCAAAGTGAATTCAAACGAATCCAAGGAAATTTGAAGGAATCCAAATGAATTCCGAAGAATTTAAGAAAATTCTACAGAGTTCAAGTGAATTCAAAGAATTAACAAAAATACCATTGAACTTAGTAGAATTGAAGTGAGTTTAGAAGCATGCAAAGCATTTAAAAAATCAATTTAATTAAATAGAATCGAAGCGCATTCAGAAGAATCCAAGGAAATGCTAAAGAATTAATGTGAACTAAGAAGAATTGAAGAAAATTCGAAAGAATGCAAGTACATTCGAAAGAATAGAAGCGGTATTTAACGGAATTCAAAAGAATTCAAAGAATAAAAAAATTAAACTGAATTCGGTAAAAATTGAGTGAATTCAGAATTATTCAATGAAAAAAAAAGGTCAATTGAATCCAGTAGAATTGAAGCGACTGCAAAAGAATCCAAGGAAAATCAAGGGGATTGATGTGAATTCAGAAGAATATAAAGAAATTCAAAAGATTGCAAGTGTATTCACAAGTATTCAAGGAAATTCAAAAGGATGTAAGTGAATTCAAATCATTATAGTACAGAATGAACGAACAGTGAATTGAATTCAATTGAATTCAGTAGAACTAAAGTGAATTCAGAAGAGTTTAAATAAACGTAGAATATCAAGGTGAATTTGGAATAATTTAATGGAATGTAGAAGAACTCGATTGAATTTGACTGAGTATCCACTCTCAAATAATAACGAATAAAATCACTTACTAAATTTTTGGTTTTTCATTAGTCATTTAAAGTTATTCATATTTAGAGAGAAATCATTTCAAATATTGTAGGCGTCATTTTAGTTCTCAGAATTCATGTTCCCACTTGCATTCAACTGAATTGATTTTAAGACTATTCAAAAAAGTTCAAAATAATTTAAAATGATCTAACGAATTCAAGGAGATTCAAAGGATTCAGAAACAGATGTACACCTAAATTCAGTAGTCGTTAACCCCTCGATTAAAAGAAATCAAATTATTATTATAGTTTTGAGTCAGAATGACTAACTCATGCATTATTCCAGCTATAGATAATTAGATAATACAATTGTCGAGAAAGCAGTGCGAATGATTACCTCTCAATCTATTATTACGATTTCCCTATTTCTGAAGTCATAAATCAACTGTTTTAATTTTCAACTGAAAAGTGCAGAAATTTTCGTCTGTGATATGAGATTTTTAATTAAAAATTCTCTAATTTTTATTCTACTTCCTTTATTCTATGACGTTTTCAGATGTCGATGATGGACATGCAACTACAGAATTTTTTTCAGGCACTTGCTGATAATATTATAATAATTCCAAATTACCTCTCGCAACTGGAGTGTGTCAGCAGCTGATAACCGAGGATCGTGATAGACAAAGGTTTGAAGTGGGGCAGCAGAGTCACAACGACTATCGCCACCTGCAGGCACGCTTTCTTTTAACTGGAATGTTGCATACGGATAAATATCTTCCGAGTACTCTGTAATCAAGTAGTAAAAACAAGAGGAATCAATCTCTGTAAATAAGTCACAAGGCATTTTTATCTAGGCCACGCGCTCATTTTTCAATATTTTGCAGTGTTTTTTCGAACAATTTTTATGCGCAGTTGTTATTTCTTCTGCTGAAAATGCAATTTTATGCACCATTTGATGGTGACAGTAGGGATGTAAACGTTATCTTCTAGGACTCGTTAAATGATGACTTAGGTACTTGCGATCCTGGTGAAAGAATAATTTTACTTGGAGATATGAATGGCTGGGTTGGTGTGCAACGCGAAGGTATCGACAGGGTACTGGGCCATTTCGGAGACTCAAAAATGAACGGTAACGGAGATAAATTGATTAGCCTATGCTTATAAAAAGGCTTTTTTATTACGAAAACTTGTGTCAGACATAAAAAAATCCACATGTACGAGTATACTTGGTGCAGAGGTGAAAGTCACAGTATGATTGACTTTGTTGTAGCGGATGAGAAAATGAGAGGGCTTGTAAGGGATACAAGTGTTATAGAGGCTTTGAGTGCGGAATGGATCAGTACCTCTTAGTTTCGAAAATGAGTCTAGGTCAAGGGTGGAGGAGAAGAAAAACTAATAATAAGCCGAAGCAGACGCGAGTTAGAATTGATAATATGCAGGAATCAGAAGTACAATTGGTATATCGTGGAAAGCTGAATAATTATTTAGAACATCATGAAGGAGACTGGAAGACTGAATTGAACAATAAAAATATAGAGGGTGCATAGATAAAACTACGGGATAGCATCTTCAAGAGTGCATCTGAAGTGTGCGGTACTTCGGCTGGAGATGCTGGGTGGAATGATGAAATCCGCGTAGCTGTCAACGAGAAGAAGCAAGCGTACTTGAGAATGTTAAATAGTAAGGGTCTTAGCGATGAGGAGAGTACTATATTAGGAAATGATTATAGGGATAAAAACAGAAGAGCCAAGAGACTAGTCAAAGATAGCAATGATAAAATCAAAACGGAAGAAGATTAAAAAATACAAAATGACTTTGAAGGGAATAAGAAATTATTTTGGAAATGGGTCAAGAAGATTGAAGAAAGAAGTTCTAGCACTTAAGTAGTCGGAATTAAGAATGCTGACGGTGAAATGGTATGGGATTTGGACAAAGTGGAAGACTGTATGAGAGATTTTTTCAAGAAATAGTATGGAGGACAAGCTGTGGAGCATAAAAACCTTCCTATTGAAGAGAATACGTTAGAGAATTCCGTTGTAGGTAGCGGAAGAAGAATCAATATTGACGACATTGTATTCGTGATTGAGAAGCTAAAGAATGGTAAGGCTGCTGGTATGGATGGAATCACCGCTGCAATGCTCAAGAGCGGTGGCGGATATGTTTTGCACTGCTTCAGTGTGGACGAGAGTAGCTAAGGCCTAAACTTGTAGGATGAGAGGGAGATAGGCCGTACGCCTACCCCTCTACCCCCTCGCATGCTCCCTGGTACTCACACCGTTCGTTGGACGCAGGCTTAAACTGCTTAATTGGGGATAACCGTAGCTGAGGCCTAACCTTTTAGGGAGAGAGGCCGGACGATTGCTTCTCAACCCCTCTCATGCTCCATGTTCAAGCCTCAGCTATTCTTATCTCACCTGAGCAGTTTAAGCCTGTCCAGTCAACGAAGCCGTGAAATGACATTTTTTAGGCTGCATCAGAAATGGATGCATTTTTGCATACACCCTATTTTTGGGATGAGAAACCCGAATCTGAAATTCATTTTCCGTTAAAATGCTTTTCTCTCGCGGAAAATCGATTTTCCA
>JAUMHM010000078.1:40432477-40452612 GCA_032362435.1 Melikaiella ostensackeni | reverse complement strand
GTTTCTAGGGTCGAGTTGAATGTTTGCCAATTTGCTTTTGCAAAATTATACCGAGGCGCAACCGGAGCTTTTTCACAATTAGTGAAAAGGCTAAGAAGAACTGGTCGATGATCTGAGTCTAATTCATCAATGGTGAGAGTGTCATGGTTATAGAAGTTATTTTTGGTGATTGCGAAGTCAATCAGGTCAGATTTATGTTCGATGTTGTGGGGGAAGTAGGTATGCGAGTCTGGTACGGAGACGGACAGATGCTGGTCGTTTATAAATTCAAACAAATGTTTTCCGATTTTGTTGGTTGTTCTGCTATTCCAGGCTAAGTGTTTAGCATTTAGGTCTCCCGCAGCGATTACCGAGGGTGCAAGTTTGAGTATTTTTCTGTAATCACTTTTTTTAAATCCGCGAGAGGGAGTCTGGTAGAGCGAGACGATGGCATATGGTTTCCCGTGAATTTTTATTTGTATAGCCGTAGCTTCAAGGACTTCGAGTTCAGGAATTATTAGTTCGTGATGGTTAATATTTTCTTGAATTAAGATCGCGGTACCTCTGTTAGTGTTATTTCGGTATAATTTGTAGCCACGAACGAGATTGATTTGTATGGATTCGCGAAGTAAAGTTTCATTGAGCAAGCAAATGGTGATTTTATTTTTTTAGAGATATGTGGCTAATTCGTGCCATTTTTTAAGGATACCCTGAGCTGAATGCACGCGAGAAACAGATCCCGTAAGTACCATGAGCGCGGACGGTAAAGAAAGAACTGACGCTTATTGCACTAAAATCTGTTACAATTCATCAGATATATCACTAGTTTTCTCGGAAACTGTCACTCATATAAAAAAATGCATGTGACAAAAAATGTGTGTCTCGATGAGGTCTGCAACTTTTAGGGAAAAGATTTTGCAAAATTTTGCGTATTAGCTGAAATAGACGCAAAAAGCTATGATTTTAATGAGTTTATTCATAAATATCGATGTTTCCCTAATTTTCTTGGTAACTATCACTCGTAAAAGAAATCATTGGCAAAGAATATGTTTCTGAATAAGATCTACAACTTTTGTATCGAACATTTTGAAAAATTTTACGTATTGGCTGGGATAAACGCAAAAAACCATGATTTCAATACTTTTTTCATGGTTTCACCATGAAAATCGAATTCGCGCCTATTTTCACTATCATCTTCGTAATTAGCGCTTTAATATACCTAAGTATACGAAGTTTGAAAGAAATCGGAGGGTTCAGCTATTCAGAGCTTTATCCATAACTCTTGAAGAATTGGAAATTTTTCAAAATCGTTTGGCACCACTGCTAAAACTATGAACACTACAAAATAACTAAAGATGAGCAAAATCGATGACTTGATTTTGCATTCTTGACATGGTTCACCCCAGAAGGGCTGTGAGCGATTAATTCAATTAAGTAAACACCCGTGCTTGAATGACTTTTAGGTCCACGTACCTTGGACAGTTAAACGATGTGTGATTTGATCTGAGCCATGTCGATTTTCAACGAGACAGGTATAATTTCCGCTATCTTCTCTGTGGAGATCCGTTATCTGTAAAGACCCATCGGGTTGCATTGAAACTCGTGTGGATGGTTTTACCATCTCTCCCCACTGCTTCCAGATTATTGATGGTTCCGGTTTTCCGACGCTCTGACATGGTAGTGTTACATCTTGCTTCCAAGGTACCACGAGAGTTGTCCCGAATGAAAATACTGCTGCTCGAACTGAATTGATTTGAATAAAAATTCAAATATTATTTTTAATATTTAACTTCGTTTTCGATAAAAAAGGTGCTATTGGGATCCTATCGGGATTCTAAATAGTCTCACTAAAGTACTGAATAAGAGAAAAATCAGTATTAACGAAAAGTACTAGAATAGTTCCATTCCATTTTCTTGAAAATTGTTATAAGTACGGAGAAAAATGGATACTAAGAATAATATCTAGATATTTAACTATGGGACGAAGATGTAATATTTAGATGCATATTAAAATTTGGTATACAGATATCAAACTTCATTAGCTGCATACATTCTATCTTTATATTTTAGCGTTGTAATACCTAGACCTAGAGAGAAAATCCACCAGGGTCCACTCAGGGCGCCCTGCTTGTTTTCTATCATGATTGATCGATAAAAATTTTCAAGTCCAAAGAGTTGATATTTTTTTGACGTTACAAACTTTAATATTTGATTCGTTCAGACTTAAGTAAAATGCATTTTTATTGAAAATTTGATGACATTTTTTGGAAGTTGAACTTCGAAGTCTCAGTTATTGGAAAAGAAGATAATTCCAACGAATTTCTAGGCATGTAGAGAGTGTCTGCTCGAAAAAAGTTATAAGCATTGTGGTAAATTGGTCAAGAGGAAAAACGCAAGTCTGATAAGATGCTGGTCATGATGTCATGTCTAAATTTTTCATACATCAGCAATACGTATTTATTCATTAAAAAATGCCTAAAGATGATGAGGAGACAATTATCAAAGGTATTTTTCAAAATTAAAAATTCACCGTTTTTTTCATTTTCCATGCGGGGTAATAAGTTTTAATCTACTTAGATATGACACCTTAATATCTAAATTGTCACTCCATAGTTAAATATCCAGACATTAATTCTTAACATCCATTTTCTCCACGAGTGCTCATAGGATTCGTGTCACAGAAAAGTGCAGCAAAAATAAGACTAAAGTACCAAAACTTTTTTGGGGAAAAATATTAGAAAAGTTCCATTCTATTCTTTTCGAAATTTCCACAAGTGCAAATGGAATTTGGGGTTCAAAAAGGACCTATCGAAATATGACAACTTTTTTAGGTGAATAGTGCTAGAAAAATTCCACTTCATCTTTATTTAAAGTAGAATTCATAAATGGATAAGTCTCATGAAAACTTGTAAAAATTTTGAAAAAAAAGAATCTTTTGATTGTTTTACAATTCTTGCAAATTTTAAAAAAATTAATGGGGACTGTTCTATTACTTTCCTCATAAAAAATTCTGCTGAAGCAGGACGATTTTAAACTTTTTGGAACATGAGACCCATGAGCACATGTAAAAATTTTGGACAAAATACAAGAAAAATTTTGTAGTACTTTTGTCCCAAAAATAAATTTGAACTTGTAACAAATTTCAAGAAAAATTACGTGTACTTTTATATTATTTCTGTCCCAAAAAATCTTGCTGGAACAGGACGAATTTTGAACTGTTTTGAAACATAATTTCTGTAAACTCTCATGATAATTTTGAAAGAAAAATGAAAAAATAAATTGTTTCAAAATTTTTGTAAATTTGAAAAAATTGATGGGGACTTTTCCATTGCTTTTTCTCCAAAAGAACTCTGCTGAAGCAGGAAGAGTTTTGAATTTTTTAGTACAATACTCCCATGAACACTTGTAAGAATTTTGAAAACATTTCCGAAAAATTAAATAAACCCTTTCAAGTACTCTTGTCCCAAGAATGAAATAGGAGTTGTGAAAAATTTGCCAAAAAATGATTTGGACTTTTATATTACTTTTGTCCCAAACAGTCTTGCTGGAACAGGATAGATTTCAAACTTCTTTGAAACATAGGTACTATAAAGACCCATACTAATTATGAGAAAAAATTAAAAAAATTTGTTGATCGTATTGAAATTTTAGTAAATTTAAAGGAATCGCCGGGGTCTTTTCTATTGCATTTTCTTTAAAAGGATTTTGCTGCAACAGGAAGAAACTTAAATTTTTTGGTACATGACTCCCATGAACACTTGTAAAAATTTTGAAAAAATCAAATAAATGCTTTCAAGTGCTCTTATTTCAGAAATGAATTAGGACTGGTGAGAAATTAAAAAAAAAAAATCATGGGGACTTTTCTAATACTTTTTATCCAAAAGAATTTTACTGAAACAGGACGAGTTTGAAACTTTTTGGAACGTGAGTCCCATGAGCAATTGTAAAATTTAAAAAAAGAATTGAATATTTTTAATACTTTTCTCCCAAAAATGAATTAGGACTTGTAAAAAATTTAACAAAAAATTATTTGGACTTTTATATTACTTTTGACCCAAACAATATTGCTGGAATAGGACAAATTTTTAAAAAATTTGGAACATGAATCCTATAAACTCTTATACTCATTTTGAAAAAATTCAATAAAATCTTTCGAGAATTTTAAACTTTTTGAAAATTTTGAATAATTGACGGGGAGTTTTCTATTACTACTTCTCCAAAATAATTTTGCTGAAACAGAAAGAATTTTGATTTTTTTTTGAGCATGACTCCCAAGACAACTTTTAAGAATTAAAAAAAAATTAAATGAATTCTTTCAAGTACTTTGGTTCCAAAAATGAAGTAGGACTGGTAAGAAATTTGAAAAAGAATTCATGGGGACTTTTCTTATGCTTTTTCTCTAAAAGAATTTTGCTAGAACAGGACAAGTTTGGACTTGTAAAATTAGGATTCGTGAAAAATGAAAAAAAATGATGTGAAATTTTATATTACCTTTGTCCCAAAAAATCTTGCTGGAACAGGACGAATTTTGATTTTTTGAGAACCTAAGTCCTATAAATACTTATAATCGTTTTAAAAAAATTCAAAAAAGCCTTTTGATTGCTTTAAAATTTTTTAAATTTCAATTAATTGATGAGGACTTTTCTATTACTTTTTCTCTAAAATAATTCTGTTGAAACAGAAAATTTTTTGAATTTTTCTTGGGACATGACTCCCATGAACACTTTCAAAACTTTCGGAAAAAATCAAATGAATCCTTTCAAGTACTTTAGTCCCAAGAATGAATTAGGACTAGCAAGAAATTTAAAAAAGAAGTCATGGGGACTTTTGTGATACTTTTTCTCCGAAAGAATTTTGCTGGAATAGGACGAGCTTGAACCTTTTTGAAATATTATTCCCATAAGCACTTGTAAAATTTCCTAAACAAATAGAATAAAATATTTTTAGTACTTTTCTCCCAAGAATGAATTAGGACTTGTGAAAAATTAAACAGAAAATGATTTGGGCTTTTATAATTTTTCTGTCCCAAACAATCTTGCTGAAATAGAACACATTTTAAACTCCTTTGGAACATAGCTCCTATAGACACTTACCTGTATAATTCTGAAGAAAACTTAAGAGAATCTCTTGATTGTTTTAAAAATTTTAAAAATTGTTATCAGTGTGGACTTTTCCATCACTATTTCTTCAAAATAATTATGCTGAAACACGACAAATTTTGAACTTCTTTTGAAACATGACTGCCGTGAACATTTGTAAGAATTTTGTAAAATTTTGAAAAAATCAAATTAACTCTTTCAAGTATTTCCGTCCAAAGAATGAATACGACAAACAAATTTGAAAGAGAATTCATGGAGACTTTTCTAATACTTTGTCTTCTAAAGAATTTTGCTGAAACGAGACAAGTTTGAACGTTTTTGGAACATGAGTCCCATCAGCACTTGTGAAAATTTTGAAACAAAGAAGATAGAACATTTTCAGTACTCTCGTCCCGAGAATGAAGAAGGCCTTGTGAAAAACTAAACGAAAAATGATTTGGAATTTTATATTACCTTTGTTCCAACCAATCCTGCTGGATTAGGACAAACTTAAAATTTTTTTGGAACATATGTCCTATAATTACTTACAATAATTTTGAGAAAAATTGAAAAATCTTTTGATTGCTTTAAAATTTTTGAAAATTTCAAATAGTTATCGTGGGCTTTTCTATTACTTTCTCTCCAAAATAATGAATTCTTTGAAATACTTTTGTACTTGTAATTGCTTTTTCAATTCAAGTTACCCTCTAACCTATCTGCTCAAGCTTATCTCCCTTTTAGGAATTGACCCCATTAATAAATTATTCCACCCACCTTCACTGGAAGGTGAGACAGTAACGGATGGAGTTCTGGGCCCCTCCCCAACTGAAGTTACCGCAGCGATGCTAAATTCATATTGATTCCTCTTAGTCAGATTCTCAGCCTGGTAGCTCGTTTGGTGAGGCGGTAAAGCTCTACGGAACCACTTCCCTTCCGGACCATGCACATGTACACTATAAGACGTGATAACACCATTGCTTCTAAGGGGTGGCTGCCAAGACACTATGATGGAATTACTAGAACTCGCGACTGCTTTAATACCCGCGGGCACTTCCGGCAAGTCTTCTTCTGTCACGCAATAAATGGGAGTGGATGCTACTCCATCTCCGGCTCTTGTATATCCCGAAACCTGAACGGAATAATTCGCATGTTTCTCTAAATTATTTATGACAACCGTTAAAGCCGTTGTGAGCTTCGTTTCTGATTTCGTAGTTTCCGTAAGAAGATCCATATTCTCCCACATGACCTTATAACCTTTCAAGATTCCATTCAAGCTCGAGTCTGGTGGAGCGTCCCATGATACTTGGAGAGACTGCGATGAAAGGGCGGTACATCGAACATCTTGAGGTGGACTACTTGGAACTGAAAATTTTAAAACCATATTAAATATGTGTCACATCTTGAGATGGTAATTGTAATAGATAATATTCAGCAAAATCATTATTTAGGAATAAACTAAGTAACACCATACCATCTTCTAGGGTAGTTCCAACAACTTCTGGAGACATTGGTCCTTGACCTAAGGCATTATATGCCTGAACTACTACGCTATATCGAGTGAATTTTTTCAGATTTGTTAAGTGGCAGGATCGACCAGGCATTGATGTTCGAGCCAATCCTAATGCAAGACTTGCTGATGATATTCGACCTTCCACTGTTCGATACGTATACTGCTCTGCAGCCAATCTGGATAATAGAAATTAAATAATATAGTAAACTACAAATTTCACTACGCTGTATATGTAATTATACAAAACATAATAAAAAAATGTACCTGTATTCTTTGTATCCTACATGGTATCCAAAAATTTCTCCATTCCATAAATCATGATCAGGTGGTTCCCATGTTACTTTAAATTCTGTCGAACTGATAGGATCCACTTTCAGGTTTCGAGGAGGACCTCCAGGCTTTTCCCCATCTGTTGTTACATCCAATATCTGAAAGCATTTATTCATGATTTATTAATATAATTTTGTATTATTAGTATGTGAATTATTATAAACCAGAAATTAATTTCCTGATTGGAAAACTCACATCACTTGCTTGACTCCTGCCTAAATCATTTTCAGCAAATACTCGAAACTGATACGTTACTGCTGGCCGCAATCCACCAACATGCCCTTGAGCTTCATTTCCAGGAATGATTGTGTGAAAAGTATGATCATGCCATACTTCTAAATAGGAAAAACAAGAATATTTGAATATTTGTAACGGCAATACCAAGCAAGATGAAGAAGGTGAAATGACGTTCACAGGTAAAGGGGACACCGTAACAGATTACATTCTGACCAGAATGCCAACACATGGCTTCTAAAAAAGGAGAATAATAAAGTGGTGTTGCGGAATAGAGCTACAATTTTTAGATTGGTAGTTGTAAAAGGAAACGGAAGCCCAGGGCAAGGTTGCAAGCGTCTAGAAGTAAGAATAGTCGTAAAGTCGGTATGTAAGAAATAGTTGGTAAGGTAGTATATGAGGATTATTGATAAGAAAACAAGTACAGACTCTTGAACCCGAACAAAATAAATGAAAAATGAACAAAATAAAAAAGAAGAGTTATATATAGAATAAGGGATTACCGGTTTCAATCTTATATTCAATGATGTACTTCGTGATGGGACTGTTACCATCTTGACTGGTAGTCCAACCTAATTTAATGAATCGACTTCCTTTATCGATAACTCGTAAGTTTTTGGGAAAGTCTGGAGGCTCTGGAATTCAAAAATAAGAAATAAAGACGTATATCATTTGGTATTTCATAAATGTCAATGTGTCACAATAGAAGATAGTCTCTGAAGGTGCTGTAATGATTTTGAGACACGAGTCGGAAAATTGCAACTTTTCTCCCAACCACAAAATATACGATTTTCATATAATTTTAGGACCCTGAACTTCTTTCAAATTTGAGACAAAAATTGATAATCTTATACTATCAGTATTAAAAAATTTGAATCTTCTATCCCCCTCATTCACAGAATTTCGCATTGGTTAAACAATACAATTTCATGAAGAAAATTTAAATGAGACGAGACTGATATTAAAATGCGGAAAAGCTTGCGTAACTTTAAATGAAATGCATGCAATTTGTATCTATTTTTAAAAAAAGATGTAAAAGTGAGGATGAGGAGGGTGTTTTTAAAAGAGAATTTCATCTTTTCATCACGATCGTGAGTATTAAAATTCTCAGAGGGTTGTCGCATTGGATCAAAATGCATGAAGGTAGAGTACCTTGAATGTAGAGGTGCATCGTCATTTCGTCTCGCCCATAAGCATTTGATGCCATGCAAAAATATCGACCGCTATCCTCCCTCGTTGTGCCGATAAGTTCTAGAATGCTCACTGCTCCGTCAGTGGTATTGAGCTCTTTTACCGTGTAACGGTAATCTGAGACGGCTGGTTCAAGCAGGGATCCAGCTTTCCGCCAGACAATTTTTAAGGGATGATCACCTTTTGCGTCGCATCTCAATGAAGCGTTTGACCCTAAGCGTGCTGTCTGGTTCCGGTGCTTCTCTTTAAAATGCGCTGGCGCTGTAACCAGTATTGTTGAACTTAGTCTATGAATTTTGATATGACTAAATTAAAATAACTTTGCATGATAATTGTTGCGATCTCCGGAAGAAAAGTTTAAGTCGTCTCAATGTTTTTTTATCCAAGTTATAGTTTGGTATTCAAAGCTTTCATGTAGATTTCAGGAAGTGGAATGCTAAAGAGTGGTGAATAGTAGAGGGGGTTTGAATAAGAATTTAGTATCTGTAAGCAAATGACATAGACTTTTTTTGGTTCTACTTCTTTCTTTCTTTTGAGTTTCATCATCAGAAATTTATTAGGAACTAGGAATTAGTGATAGGAAGTAGCTAGTTCCTTCTAACTAGTTACTGTGAGTGGTTACTTTTTTTTTGGTAACGATAGTGGTACCGAAATTACTTTTGTAAGTAAGTAACGAATTGGTAACTATTATATTTTTTTCAGTAACAGTAAGTATAAAAATCGTGACTTTTTTAGTTACTTTCGAATAGAAGTTCACAAGTCTTTTTTACGACAATCATTTAAATTTTATTTCCCCTACAACTATTTTTTCATTTCCACTATTCAAATTGTGGCGGCAGTTAGCCATAGAGATTTATAGCCCAATATAGGGAAATTTAAATTTTTCTCCCACCCTGGGGTTCGAAATTTTCTAAAATCTATAAAAATACTTAGAAAGGAATAAAGAAATAATTTCAGAGTTGAATATTCATTTCTCTTTGATGGATAATGATTTTTTTTTTAAACAGAAATTCAACTATATCAGCTATTTTAATTATCATTTTAGTTGAAAATTCATATTATTTGGTTGAAAATTTTATTATTTATTTGAAAATTAAATTATTTTGTTTGAAATTGAACGATTTTGAAGTAAAATCATTTCATTCGATTAAAAATTCAACTGTTTTTAAGAAAATTAGTTTTTTGTTTGAATTGAACTGTTTTTAATTCAAAATTGAATTCTTTTTGGTTGAGATATATGGACTGTTATACTTTTAGTTGAAGACTAATCTTTTTTCATTGAAATTTAATTTTTTTAATTGAAAATTTAAATGTGACATTTCTGGTTCAAAACTGATTTTTATTGGTTCAAAATTTATACATATTTTGTTTGAAATTCATATTTTCTGGTAAAAAATTATTCTTCTTAGTTGTACATTCATCTCTTTTGTTTCAAATTTTAACAATCTTGATGAAAATTTGTCTTTTTTGGTTGAAATTTCATCTATTACATTTTCCATCGAGAATTAATCTTTTGGGATAAAAATTTTATTATTTGGTTGGAAATCAACTTTTTTTGTTGAAAACTTGCCTTTTTGGCTTGACGTTTTAACAATCTGGTTGATTTTATTTCTCTCTTGAATGAAAATTCAACTATTTTGATGAAAATGATTTCCTCGGTTGAATATAACTGTTTTTGATTTAAAATTATAGATTTGTGTGGTTGAAATGTCAACTATGACATTTTTCGTTCAGGATTCATCTGTTTCCGTTAAAAATTAATTTTTTTCAATTAAAAATTCAACTATCCGATTTTTGGTTGAAAATTAATCTTCTTAGTTGAAAATTCATCTCTTTAGTTTCAAATTCCACTATTTTGTTTAAAATTAATCTCTTGTAACTGAAAATTCATGTATTTTGTTAAAAATTCATATCTTTGTTTTCAAATTAAACAATCTTGTTGAAAATTCGTCTTTTTTGGTTGAAATTTCATTTATTACATATTTCATTGAGAATTCATCTTATTGGATAAAAATTGTATTATTTGGGTGAAAATAAACTTTTTTGTTGAAAACTCGCTCTTTTTACTTGAAATTTTAACAATCTGGTTGATTTTATTTCTCTCTTAAATGAAAATTCAACCGTTTAGTTGAAAATAAGTTTCTTGGTTGAATTACACTGTTTTTGATTTAAACTTAAGCTTTTTTTGGTTGAAATATCAACTATTACATTTTTCGTTGAGGATTCATCTCCTTCAGTTGAAGATTAATTTTTTCAATTGAAAATGTAAGTATGACTTTTTGGTTGAAAGTTGATCTTTCCTATTTTGTTTTTTAAATTCGTCTTCTTCGGTTGAGTTCAAATGTATTTGATTCCTTTTTTGGTCGAAATTCCAATTATTACCTTTTTCATTGAGAATTCATCATTTTTGTTTGAAAGTTGAACTCCTTTGTTAAAAATGTTTTTTTTTTAATTCATCATTTTTGGTTGAAAGTTGAACTACTTTGATAAAAATGTTTTTTCGTGTTAAAGATTCATCATTTTAGTTGAAAATTCATCTCTTTCGTTGGAAAATTAGTGTTTTGTTAACATTTTTTTTTGGTTAAACATTCATTTTTTAAATGAAAATTTAATCATTTCATTTCTGGTCCAAAATTTATATTGTTTAGTTAAAAATTCAACTATTTGGTTGGATATTTCCCTCTTTTATTTTGAAATTCATGCATTTTGTTAAAGATAGGTCTGTTTTGGTTGCAAATTTATTCTTTTTAGTTGAAAATTCATGCATTTTGTTGAAAATTCATGTATTTTGTTGAAAATTTAACGTCTACTTAAAAATTTTTTGTTGACCTTAGAATATTGTAAGTCTTCTAAAAATGGAAGTCGTAACTAGGTAAATCTAAAGAAACACTTTCAGAAAGAAATGATTAATTTTCAGCGCCGAAGAGATTAAATAATTTAAAATTGATGAGACAAATTTTTCCGTTCAAAAATAAATTCACCGTAATTTTCACTATTCAAAATTAAACAATTTTCAATCGTAAACCTTCAAAATGAAATAATTCTAAAAAAAAGTTCAAAATTAAGTAATTAAAAATGGGAGACATTAGAGATGGAAAATTTCTACTGCGGAACTTGTAAATTAAACGAATCCGAACTTCATTTAAAACTAAAAAAACTGTTTAATTACCAAGAATTGTGATATTAAAACTTTTTTATACTCAAACCCTTTACAATTTTAATTATTTCAAGTGAATTCAAATAATACATTATTTCAAGAATTTTCAAAATGTTAATTGTAATTTTTAAAATTCAATCATTTCAATTTTAATGGCAAAATTAAAACTTATTGAAGGGAAAAATTGAAAGTTCAGCATTTAACATGATAACTCAGAACTTTAAAATTTTAACCATTCAAAATTAAAGAAATTATTCATTTACTAAAGAATCTATGAAGTCCTTCAATTTTATATTCTACGATTTTGAAGAATTTAAAAACCAGAAAATTTTGTAGATTTAGAGTTGAAAGCAAACAGTTTAAAATATTCAAATCTAAAATTATTAAATTTAAAACTGGCTAAAATTGAAACCAAATAATTTAGAACATTTAAATATACAATTATTACATTTAATACTGACTATCAAGGCTTTCAAATGAAATTTTGCAATTTTGAAAGGTTTCATGGTGAAATTGTCCTGAGATTTTTAATATTCGAAATTGAATTTATAATTCATTCGGGAGGAGTTTATTTTAAAATTGTTTAAACATTAAGCCTATTAATTAAAAATTATTGCAGAATATTAACATTTAGTTCTCAATATAAATCTAAAACATTTTAGGATGGCTTATAAAAACAAAAACCAATTTCTGTTTATTTTCCGGCTATCAAACATTTTTTTCACGTCATCAATAATGCTTATGTTTGATAAAAAGAGCATGAAGAACCCTATCGTAACTGTGGTGAGAACTATTTTTTTTATTGATATAAAGGGCGTTGAAACCAGGCACTAACTTCGATATTAAAGTGCCTGATTTTACTCCATAAATGCTAGAATTGCATCTTTGTTAGATACTTCGGGTCTACTCCTATTTTGAATGAAGCCTGTATTCGGAATGAAAAATTGGCTATTTTCTTCACTTTTTGTATAAAACAACTTTTTTCTATTCTAACCCGAGCATTCGAAAAAATCGTTTTAGACAAAAAGTATTGAAATTAGCTAATTTTTCACTCTGAATACGGACTTGATTTGAAACAGGAGTAGGCTTTAAGGTGTAACAAAGATGTAATTCTAGTATTTATGGAGCAAAATAAGGCAATTCAATTTTGCGATTAGGGCCTAGTTCCAATGACCTTAAAAGAGTCATAAATCGTTGAAGAAGATAGTATCTGCTCAACACCTACTGAATGCTTATTTTCACGGATGAATAATAAAATGTTGACTTTTTAACCTGAAGGTATGCAAAGAGAAAAATCTAAGCTTTCTCAAGTCGTTTAAAATTATCAATTTTCAAATTGTACATCAGGTTTTGTGAAATTCGATCATTTTAATCTAAAGTGCAAAACTAATAACTTGAAAATCAACGATAAAGCATTTCCGTCACAGAGGAACAACTTATTGTTGTTTCGAGTGGGAAGAAAGTTTTATAAGATGTCAAACTAATGAACAATAATATAAACTTTCATATTGAGATGATAGAAAAGTCGCGGGACAAAAAACACGCGAAAAGCGGGTGGAAACATAGGAGCTTCAATATGGACAAAGTGAATGAATGCATCTTAATGAATTTGTTCTATGACCCTTCCAGATTATTCTTTCGAAAATTTTTCAATAACTTACAATTTTTTATTATTAGTTGGTGACCACCGATCTAAATAGTGATATCAAATAAGAAAAATCTGTAAAATATTGCACGCCCTGTCTACGCTGGAAAGCGAACCCAGGTCCCTCAATTCTTAGTTGATTGCTTTTTTAAGCTACGTCTTACTAAAATAAGAGCAATCAAGTGGAAATTGAGAGATTTACACGGACAAAACTGGTATGGTCACAGTAACTAAAATTATTGAATTGCTTACAATATAAATATATTGTCTAATTTTCTTATTCAGGCATCTTTTTTTCCACGTTGTTAGTTCCAAATGACATAGTTGCCACAACCATATGCTTTTAGCTAAAGGCTTGTGGCTCTCACAACCACAGTATTTGAAGAACATCCTGTTTTGATTGGTACCGTTTCTTATCTGGTGGGGTCCATTACCACCGTGCTTGAGGTTCATCCTCTTTTGATTGGTGCGCATAGTTGCGCAGATACACGTGCGCAAACGTACATCGCGTCACTCACCAAGCCCAACGCCATCATAGCCAACCGCCTGCCAAATTGTTTCTTGTGTGCAACAAATACAAGTGAAAAGTGAGTGCAAGTGCTGAAGAGCTGACATATTTGAATATTAATCGTTGATGGACAATGGCGATTCAAGAAGTGTGGACAAAATCTACAGGAATGCAAGATTGATATTTGTGAATAAGCATTGCTGGTTGTGACAGATACATCCTACTGATAAGAATGTTTACTGGGTGGTTGTGACAACCACATCCTATTGAAACTAACTTTCACTGTGTAGTTGTAGCAAACACATTATTACAGAGAATTTTCACTATGTGGTTGTGACAACCACAGTGTATGGTTGGGACAACCACACAGTTGAGACCTTATAACTCGACTCTTATACAAACAGCTATGTGGTTGTAGGAGCCACAGTAGTAGTTGTACCATATTTTACTATTTTTTGTGCTTGTGACAACCATTTGTATGGATCTTACTTCCACACAGTTTTCTCCGTGTGGGTAGTAGCCACGGAAATTTTTGTCACAGATTTTTAACATCATTGTTTAGATAGTTGTATCATCAAATGATAATTACAGTTTTAAAGTGATTTTCTCTTCATTTTATCTTTTGATAAAAACTTCGTAAAATGGCTTACCATTAACAGTTAAGTGAACCAATTTGCTCAAACCAGCACCAATGCCATTGACTGCTTCACAGAGATAATATCCTTCATGGCCTTCCTGCACCCTTCCAAAAACGAGGGATCCATTAGTATGCATGCTAAGGTCCTGCGAGTGTTCATGGTTCATGATATCATGATAATTTCCTGGTCCTTTTCCACTCCCCCTGCGCCATGTCACTATAGGGGGTGGAAATCCATCAGCATGACAGTGCAGTGTTAATCTTGACATCCCTTCAGGTGCATGAACATCCTGAGGCTCCATCACCCATCTAGGAGGTACTATTGGGGAAGTCGTGTTTTCATTAGAACTTGTACTATTTCAACGCTCAACTTGTAGCAACTACTTTGGTGGAAACATCAGAGACTCTAATTAGAAGAAAGTAGAAAATGTGTATTGGAAATGCTTCGTCTTCAAACGAAATGTCCAATGTGTTTAGATCGAATCTTGGTTCGCTCTCAAATTAAGTGACGTTAATTGAAAGAGAATTTCAATTCAGAGTTGGACGTACGAATTTATTGTTTCTGATGTTTCCTTTGTTTTAGAGCAAGTGCGGAGGCGTTAGCGAAAATAAAAAAGTGCCTTTCATTCATAAATCGTTTAAAAATTAATTCGAGAGATTATTTCCCTTTGATATGGTTACGTAATTTAGATTGACGAAAAGGAAAGGAGAGATCGTTATACACAGTGTTTTTTTTTCATTTTTTCCTTTGAGATTGCAAGTTATGCAAGAAGCTCTTATTATATAAATATAAAATGCTTTCAATTCGCTTGTGTTTCTAAAGTTGATTTTTCTGAAATCTTCGTTCTACACGGAGAAAACTGGATAATAAGAAATAGATATTAAAAATATGGATATCACCATATAATATCTAATAATTATCGCACGATATCACTATTTTTTAATATAAGATATATTACTGACTAATAGCAGATGAATCTAACGTATTATGATC
Source organism: Melikaiella ostensackeni (assembly GCA_032362435.1). Classification (NCBI taxonomy): domain Eukaryota; kingdom Metazoa; phylum Arthropoda; class Insecta; order Hymenoptera; family Cynipidae; genus Melikaiella; species Melikaiella ostensackeni. Next base: position 40,437,349 of record JAUMHM010000078.1, on the reverse strand, counting down.
TGAGATATTTAAATTAAATATCAAAGATATGAAAAGAATACAAGCACGCTGTATGAGTTTTGCTTTCTAGCCGTTTAAACAAATATATATCATAATTAATACAAATAATTCTTAGAAACACTCTCTAGAGTGCATTCAATATAATACTGGTTTCAAATTATATACTGTTTGATGCGGAAAATATGTTTTCTATTACCTTGACTTGTTTGATAATTTGAATTTAGCGCCATTTCTAATTTGAGTAGATATTTTCCCGCAAAATTTAAATAATGTAATTATTATTTGAGTATTTTCAAACAAATTTAGCTACTTAAGCGATTACAATGTAAAGTGAGACGTTAAATGCAAACAAGACATTTTTGATTTGAAAATTAATAAAAATAGAAGATACGATTTTTTGAATCCTAATTCAAAATGGACATAAGGAATCATCCACAAATTACGTAAGGTATTTTCCTGAAATTTGCAAACCCCTCTCCCACCATGTAAGATACCATAAGATTCGCTCTGACCCCCAACCCCTCACCCAGAATCTTACTTAGATTTTATAAGCTTAGAGAACGAACATACATATAAATTCTGTTAATTAAATAAACGTAGAACCTTAACGAAACTAATTTTGGAATAGAAAGTTTCCAGTTTTCTAACATAATATTGTTGAAGTTAACTATTATTCTTCAGTCTATAAGTTATCAAAATTCCTATTTGTTTATCGCATACTTTACAGTCTTTCCCCTATACCACTCCCTTCCCCTTTTTCTCATTTTCAGTTCAAATGCGAACTGAATTAATAGAACCCAATAACAAAATTCAACTATTTGTGTTTGAAAGTTTATTCTTTTTGGTTGAAAAGTCTACTATTATATTTTTGGTTGAGGATTCATCTTTTTTCGTTCTAAACTTAATTATACTGTTGAAAATTCAACAATTTCGTTACAAAGTCATCCTTTTTATTGAAAAATTCAAAAGTTTTGTTTGGGAATTCGTCTTCTTGGCTTGAATTCAACAGTTCTTCATTTCAATTTGAAATCATTCTTAGTTGAAATATAAACTATTACATTTTTCCGTTGGCAATTCATATTTTTTGCTTGAAAATTCAACTACATGGTTGAATGTGAAACTAATTTGGAAAAAATTAATTTTTTTCATGAAGATCCATCATTTGAGTTCAAAATTCATCTTTTTGCTTGGAAAATTAATTTTTTAACTGAAAATTGAATATTTCATTGTTCGTTGAAAACTAATTTTTTATATTTGAAAATTCAACTGTGTGATTGAAAATTTAACTATTTGGTTGAAAATTTGTGTATCAATGATGAAAATTTGTCTTTTTGGTAAAAAATTAATCTTTTTGGTAAAAATACGACTGTTTGATTGAGAATTGTTTGCTTATAGTTGATGATTCATATTTTTTGTTGAAATTTCGTCTCTTTTGGTCGAATTCAACTTCTTTATGATTCAAGATTGAAATCTTTTTTGGTTCGAATATCCAGTACTACATTATTCGTTAAAAATCTATCTCATTTGGTTGGAAATTTAAGTACTTGCTTGAAAGTAGAAGTACTTGGTTCAAAATTCATTTTTTTGGTCGAAGATTCATCATTTTAGTTGAAAATTCATTTCTTTGGTTGGAAATGTAACTATTTTTCTAATTCCTTTCTTTTTTTTTGTTGAAAATGTATCTTTTTCAATTGAAAATCCAACTTTTTAATTTTGGAATTAATGTATTTTACTGAAAATTCGTCTTGTTGGTAGGCAATAATTCTTTTCGGTTGAGAGTTTATATTTTTAATGAAAATATCGACTATTCCATTTTACGTTGAGAATTTTTTTTTGGTTGAAAATTCAACTGCTTGGTTGAAAGTGGAACTACTATCTTAAAAATACATTTTTTTTGGTTGGAGATTTATCTTCAAGTTGATAATTCATCTTTTGGATTAAGAGTTTAACTATTTTGTTGTTTTTCTGGATGAGAATTAATTTTTCCAACTTAACATTTAACTATTCCATTTTCGATAGGAAATTAATCTTTTTTAGTTAAAAATTCACCTGTTTTCTTAAAAATTCAACTATTTGTTTGAAAATTTGTGTATTATCTTTTTGGCCGAGATACAACTTTTTGGTTGAAAATTATTTGCTTATGGTTGAGGAATCATCTATTTTGTTGAAATTTCATCACTTTTGGTCAAACTCAACTTTTTTAATCATATAAGATCAAAAACTTTTTTGGTTATTATTAAGTACTACATTTTTTGTTGAGAATTTATCTTTTTTGGTGGAAAATTTTAGTACATGATTGAAAGTAGAACTACTTTGTTAAAGACCCATTTCTTTGGTTGAAGATTCATCATTTTAGTTGAAAATTCGTTTCTTTAGATGAAAATTTAACTATTTTTTTAATTCGTTTTTTTTGGTTGAAAATGTGTCTTTTTTAATTGAAACCTCAACTATTTAGTTTGAAATTCATGAATTTTGTTGAAAATTCGTCTTTTTGGTAGAAAATTAATATTTTTGTTTGAAACTTCAACTATTTGGTTGAAAATTCATATATTTGGTTGAAAATTCGTCTTTTATAGTAGGAAATTAATCTTCTTGGTTGGAAATTCATCTTTTACAGTTAAAAATTCAATTATTTTAGGTTTAAAATAAAAATCTCTCTTCATGGAAATAATAACTGTAACATTTTTCGTTAAGAACTTTTATCTTTTCAGCTACATTTTCAACTACTTGGTTGGAGGTAGAACTACTTTGCTAGAAGGTTATTTTATTATTCGTTTGAAAATTCATATCTTTTGGTGGAAATTTAATCTCCTTTTGCTTAAAAATGCAACTGTTTGGTTGGAAATGATTCTTTTTCAATAGAAAATTAATATTCTTGGTTGAAAACTTATATATTTGGATGAAAATTCATCCCCCCAAATCGTCTTACATAATTTGTGGATGACCCCCTAATTAATAAAAATATTGTTTAAAAACACACTATAGAGTGAATTAGACTATATACTTGTTTTAAGTTATATACTTTTTCATGCAAAAAATATGTTTTCTGTTACATTGACTTAATGATAATGTGAATTTAGCATCCTTTCTAGTTTGAGCTGGCGATACATTTTCCCGCGTCATCCATTTTCTTATGAAAATTTTTTGTGTGTTGAAAAAGAACATCCAAGAAGTTCACAAGTCGAAAATAGACTTCGAAACTGCCAACTTCTACGACTCATTAGAGACAATTGTACAATAAATATACAAAAAAAAAGAAAAAAGAGGGAGAACAAGAATTGTTTGTGTACTTTTGAATAAATTGAGCTATTCATGCGATTATAATTCAAAATAAAATGTAAAATGTAAACAGGAAGGCATTTTTCTTTGAAAGTTGATAAAAATAGAAGACATGATTATAGAGTATTCTCATTAAGCCATAAAAATCTAAGATGGCGAAGCTTGGGGGCAATAAAATTGCTTTCCATTGCTCGTATTTGTACGTGGAGTCTTAGGTTTTCATAATTCTTTATGTTTTTTCGAAATGCAGAGTGTGTATTCCGCAAAGTTGTCAGAAAATGTAAAGACCTGATACATCAAAAAAATTTGAAAATACAAAATTTTGATCCGAATGCTCTGCAAGATAAAAATTTTACTGAAAATAGTAGTGCTGTCGATCACTATAACGGATATAGCAATGGAAGCGCATACGATAGTGGCATATTTTATTCTATCATACATTTTTTAAATCACAAATAAAAAAAAAACATAAAAGTTTGGAAACCAACACATTTTATGATGCTAGTTTTGTGGTAAAGGTGAAGTGCCAGAAGTTTAATGGTACTTTTCTGATTCTGTGTGAAAGGTTATAGTATAACATTATAGTATCATTAGTTATTTCTTATCTGTTATGATTAGTATTAACATTAGGTAATATCCCCGTGAAGCATGGAGTTGGACATAATTTTGGTTGTAAAATTCCATTGTTGATGTCAGATTCGATGGCAGCTTTTTGAGGTTAGGGTGAGTTTTTAGAATGCGAGTGCAAACGGTACGAACTGTCCGAAAAAATTACAACCCAGATGTCAGCAAAGTAGAAAAAATGTAATCTTACAAAGGTTCGATGGCTTCACCGGATCTCACACGAATTTTGTAGCTCTGCGGATCGTTCGCAGTTCACACTTGCATAAAAAAAAGTTCACTTGCAGTAAAAAATTGACTCTAGCCTCAGAAAGCTATCGTCGCATAATATATCAGAAGTGGGATTTTACAACAAAAATTATGAGGAAATCTATGCTTCCTGGAAATATTGCTTAATTTCAATACTAATAATAACAAATAACCAATAACTAATAATACCATAATATTATACTATAACCTCACACCTCTTGCAGAAAATCAGAAAAGTACCATGAAACTGCTTGCACTTAACCTTTATCACAAAACCAGCATCATAAAATTTACAGGTTTCCAAAATTTTATCAGCTTTTATACGCCTTTATTTGATTTGTGCTGAAAAACGGTGACGTAGAATAAAATATGCATCTATATCTATTATAGTGATCGACGGTACTGCACTCACATTTTCAGTAAAATCTTTATCTCACAGAGCATACGGATCAAAATTTAGATTTTTTAAAAATTTTTTTGATGTATTGGGTCATGACACTTTCCAACAACTTTACGAAATAATCACTCTGAAACTCAAAAAAACACAAACAATTATAGAACAAAACTCCAACGACGTGTGCACCCGTGGCTGAAGTGACGGCGCCTCTGTGGCCACTCCATCCTTCCGTAGTTTGTACTGCGCATCAGGCTGTCTCTTTTTCGCTCGCGGAGAAAGAGACAGCCTAATGCGCAGTACGAAACTACGCAAAGCAACGACCCGTT
>JAUMHM010000078.1:40416751-40432377 GCA_032362435.1 Melikaiella ostensackeni | reverse complement strand
TCAAGCGGTAGCTTTTAAAATAATTTACTATAATATTTCGGATATTTAAATTTAAAATGTCAGATACTTAACAGTAATATTCAACGTATTACCAGTTTTAAAGTCCCGACTTCTAACTTTAATATCTCAGATATTGAGAATCAGTATCTTAGATATTCAGAATAAGTATCTCAGGCATCTAGAATAAGTATCTTGGATATTAAGACTAATATCTGTGGATGTTAAGTCTAAATGTCTACATCTTTGTTCCACAGCTAAATCACAGATATATTACGACTTGTATCCAGATGTTAACCGCTAGTATCCATTTTTCTCCGTGTATTGTGAATCAGTTTTAAAGTAACATCTTTTTTCCGAAAAGAAATTTGAAGACTGAAAATATCTCTGACAAAATTTGTTGAATGAATTTTTAAAAATAATTTGATTAGTAAGCAATATAGGACACGTCAATATCGAAAGCACTCAATATGCAAATAGAGAGTCAACAGATTCCATGGAAAGTTCAATAGAATGCCAATCGTCAAGTGGAAAAAAGTGTGAAACTTTTTTCAGTACAGTTATATGTGCAACAGAAATATGTGCGTGGATACGTATGCTTGGAGTATACGTATAACGAAACAAATTAATAGATATGTGCCAGGTGATAAATTTGATACAATAAATCGATAGCGTGTCATATTAGTGCTGTGCGGACATTTTTACCAAATAGCGGTTGCGCGCCAATTGAGATAAAGTGCGAGCTTTTATGAAAATCAGTGCCTAGACGAGAAAATAATAATGCCGACATCCAAGAGGTAGTGAATAATGCTAGTGAGAGTTTTGAGTGCTGGTTGTGTGTCATGCGAAACGTAAAAGGATGAGAGGACAGGATTAATTGTTCTCCCGACCTAATGCAGGAATTTCAATTCATTTTAATTGCTAGAGAGATATTTCAATTTCAAAAGTTTTGTTTCAGACTGTTATATTTTCTTTCTATAAAAAACCTTATTTTAGGATTGAATAATATACTTAACTCTCCATTTAACCGCCCTCCATATACCGAGACAGAGACCATCCACAATTAGAGAGTTGAGTGTATTTATGTTTATGAATATCAATTAATTTTTTGAGGATGAGCAATAGATACGTAAGTTCTGCAATCATTGTGAATCGTTTAGTGTAATAACTTCAAAATTACATTTAAATTCTTTTAAATTAAGAGAAAAAAATTTCGAACGTTTCGACCAATTTCAACCTAAAAGTCTTTGCACTTGCTGGTCTTCTGTAGAATGTAACTTGTGGATGATGTGTAAGTATTTTTCGCACAAAATTAAAATCATATCTGGCGTCGTCTTTTGTACAAACCTCCATTTTTTAAAAATTATATTCTTTTTCATTTGTAAATTCTACGAACAGGACTTCATTAGTCCTTAAAATTTAAGTAGAAAATTATGATGAAAGAATTTTTTAAATGATTATCTGTTGTTCTAAGGAGCTATAAGTGTTGTCCACGACGCCTTTTTAGGAAGAAGTTTAGTGAAACCTTCTTTCTTTTCGAATTTTCAAATTCTGTCTTTCTGTGGAGATATTTGTTAATCTTAAATTTTTTTTCATTATTTCTGACACTTTTAGGTTAAATTTGGTTGAGGCTCATCGTAGCTTGATTTATAAAATTTTCCTCTTGAGAGATCAAAATTGAAATTATTGGGAAAGCTTCAATATGAAATCCAAATTTTTATTTATTGAAACAAAAATATTTCAAAAATGTATTTGTTCATTCTTTGAGGCTGCAATTTGAAGTTTTCTAATTTCAACCTATCTCAAATTTCAACTTTTAATTTTGAAACGCCTAAAGTTTCATTCTTGGAATCTTGCAATTGATATATAATTGGTAATTCTTGAATGAAGTTAATTTGAGATGAATAACGTTCAAATATTGCAAATTGAAAATTCAAGTTGTCTATCCCTCATGTTAAAGAGATTTCTAAGTACATAACTTCGCACAATTCACAAATATTGAAAATCAATAACATTTTTTTCAAATCGTACACTTAAATGAATTCCCATTCTCTCGTTTTATTCAAAATCCATTTGAAGTTGAAAGTCTGGTTAAGAGTGGAACTCAATCAATTTTCCAATATTCAATAGCCTTTTTCATGGTGGGTAAGGTTTATATAAAGGTACCAATTTCAAAACAGGTAGAGTGTTATTGCGTTCTGGCTGCAGGAATGTAGGCTAATACTTGAGATCTTGATTTCGGATTTTGGGATGATGAATTTTGGGTTTAATGGAAAATGGAAATCCGCAAGCGATGAGTTTGCTGTGCGCTGTGCTTAGTGCGTGAAAATTTTTGTAGGATTTGATTCCTTTTACTTGCAACAATTTTCTCAATATTATTTTGTCGAATATTATATTATACTAAAATTAACTTCAGAGAAAATGTGAACAATTTTCGTTAAAAAGTAGAACAATTCAATATCAAGAAAATTATACAAAATTAATTGAATCAAGTCCATTTTAGAGTGCAAAGTGCCAGTGCTTGGCGATTGTGCTTTAGTGCGAAGTGAAAAATCGGTGTTGCTGGCTTTTTTTTGCTCGCTCATGCTCTCCCCCGAGACCTTCAATTTGCGGCAGGTGAAAAAGTGAAAAAGGTGCGAAAATCGTGAACAGCCTGGTTTTTTCTCATCGCGGATTTTACTTTACCACGAACGATTAATTCGGCGGTCCTAAAAACTTCGGCCACCGAATTCCGAGCAACGCATGTATAGTTTCCTGTGTGTGCGGCTGTGACTCGTTCGATTAGTATCGTACTGGAATGAGCATCGATGCTGGTAACTCGCAAACCGGGGTTTTGACCCACTTTAGAATTAGGAGCCGTCCCAGAGAGACCGAAATTAGAATTCGGGATCGGTTCACCGTCCTTTGACCACGAGATCGTGAATGGCGGGTCACCCTTCTCGATCATGCAGGTCACCTGAGAGCGCACCCCTTCCTGAAGATCCTTGTTAAAACTAAACTCGGCTATCTTAGGTGGAACTGAAACGGACAAGAAAGGACCGAAATGTGAGATTTGGGAATCAGTTTATTTTTCATCCAATTTTGAGAGTCCTCGTCCTTTGCAAATTGCGCAAGATGTTCCTTTGGTGTCCTATATCAAAAACGTTCACATGAACTGCCATAAGGATTGGTTGCTAGAGAAGTTTGTTCTTCAAAAGTTTTGTGTGCAGGGTCTTGTAGCCTATTAAAATCTATTATTTAAAATAAAATAAAATTTAGCGGTCAATAACAACCCCTGCCCGTCACCACTTTCCCTCACCAATCATGTTCCGTTCTACGTTCCCCTTACTTAATGATGCACTATACTTACAGTCCACTTCAAAATCGAGCAATTTTTAAAATGATTCACAAAATTGATAAAAATAAACCCAATGTTAATTGCTGCGAATTTTTAAGGAGAAATCTAAGCGTCTTTAAGAAAAAAATTTATTAGATTGGACTTGCTTATTTGACAAATGTTCCATAGATTTCTATCAAAAAATGATTCTATCAATGATCAAGAGTTGATTTTATTTCTTGAAAGATTCTTTAGAATCTTGTTTGGTTATGTTTTATTGAAAAGATTCTCTTAGAAATCATACAGTTATTATTTTTTAAAAATATTTTTCACTAAATAGTTTTAATTTCAATAAAACTCAACCAAACAGAATGTACAGAATCTTTGAAGGAAAAAAATTAGCCCTATATAATTGAAATTGGATAAGTATTGCAGCTCTCACCTGAAATTGAAGCTAAAACACAAAAATCCATATAACTAGTGTTGAATAAGCAATTTCGAACAAAATTTTTCTTAGGAGCAAGCTTCAATATCTCCTTCAAAACTTGCAGCAATTAACACTGAGTCTATTTTCATAAATTTCATAATTATCATTTTAAACATTGCTTAAATTTCGACGTGGACTGTACATAGTAAATATCCTTCAAACTTAAAAATCAGCAAGCAACATACAAAAGGAAAATTTATTTTGCAAGTCTGATACTAACTACTAACCTGTTTAGTAAAATTATCAACAAGTTTCCTCAAACGACCTGCCCATTAGTTGATAATGAAAGAAAATCATCCTAAATAACAATTTAAAACCAAGAGGAGACGTTTTCACTATCAGACAAGAATAATTGACGATTATAATTAAATTTACGTCGCAGGTAGATTCAGAAGCTAGGACAATAGCCGTATCGTTATTGTAAGGATTTGAAAAGGTTTTCCGAGGAAGATGCGCGAGTCATTAAGCGTCTTTTAAGGAAGAAAAAATATTTTATAGTCGTTCCACAACATCCTCCCTGTGTGTCTCATGGTGCTCATCTGTGTCCTGTGTATATCACTATATCAAAGAACAGAGTATAATTATGTTATGTGACAGTATACGTTGAACGTGATCTTGTTAATGTTGCAGAAGGGACGGTCCACAATATACATGGTTGCATTTTTTAATCTACCTCATCATCACGCTTTATCCTTCTTTTTGTCAGAGGTTATATCCCGCACTAAAAAAAAAACCTTTTTAACAAACTCACGCTCATTATTTGTGAAAGAAAATTTATTGTGGACACTCCCTTAGGCAGGTTTCATTAACCATTAAATGAAAATGAATGATATTGAATATGTACCTCATGTTTGTATTTGTAGCTGATTATCTTGGGGAATTCACTCAAAAAAAGAACTCGTTACAGAACAGAATATTTTATATTCATAATCGTTTTCCATGAAATTAATTTTAAAAGTATTGCTTTTTCAATTTTGAATTATTCAAATTCACAATTTCAAACAGAAATTGCACTATTTTATGCAAATATGATTTCAAATGGTTTAATGACTTCATCTCAAAATGTTTTGAGCTTGTATGTCTCTGATTTTCATACCTATTGTAATTATTTAAAGTCAAACTTTTCGAAGATACATTGTCGCAACTAAGTTACTTGTTAAGAGTAATCCTCCAGCACGCTTGTTGGTACTATGTATTTTGTGAATGTTAGCGGTAAATCTAGAATAAACAACTGGAGAATGAAATGTGGTTTTGAGCAATCCCTAAACTTTCCTTTGTCAGGGAGAACAATGAGAGTAATACCACATTTTTTTCTGGAGACGTTGACTAGTGTGCCCATTGCTTCGGGGCATTAGAAGAGGAAAATAATTGAGAACCGGAGTGCGAGCCGGATACATAATACCTTGATATTTATATGTATATCTGTGTAAAAATTTGTACGCGCTGAAATTCATAGTTTCCGTAAAGAGTAAACATGTCTGGTGTCTGGTGTCTGGATTTGGTTGTCGGCACAGCACGCCACGTGAAATCACCTCCGGGCTCTTCGTTTCGGTTTTTGGCTGTTTGTTTTCGCTTTGATTTCTGTCTCCATCCAAAATTACACAGGTTTCACTTTTATAAACATAATACAATTAAATTAATGAATTGTTACAAATTATGAACAATATTATTCCTGCACAATCTGAGACAGATCTCTAATTTTATGTGAGATTAAATACTTTTAAGGCCTTGTAGTAGGCTCTGAAGTCACGTAACGAAAAATTATAAATTATTCTTTATTACACCTCCGCGAAAAAGTTGATGTTTCGTGCCTGTATGGAGGTACAAAAACTTGATAATTACTTGGCGGTAGACTAACCGTGAAAAGGGTACGGGACGTGAGAAAAAAGACTGAAGAATGATGGAGACGGAAGGGGTCCTAATCTTCAATTCACTGCTCTGAACTTGGCCAAAGTGAATTCAGGTTGGCTGTAGTGAGTTTGGATTGGCTGCAATGATTTAGTCAGAGCGCGCCGTCTAGCGGAATAAATAAGCAGTACCGGGCAATGACAGTTTACGTCCATTTATGTATTGCAGTCTTGGTCCGGTGCTGATGTTTGATATTCGCGTCTATTTTATCTCCAGACCGTTGGTGTTTTCCATCGAACTTTTTCGCGATGACGATGTAATAAAAAATATTTGGTGTGGCTGGTGCGCAACGCTGATTCCGTTTCGTTGTGAAGTTTGCAACACTCGACTCCGGCTCGCGTTGCAAACTTCACACTTACGAAATCAGCCTTGTTTCTCACTTGCTACACAAATGACTATTTCATCCTGAGTGGACTTTACTTTTCCGAAGCTGAACGACATTGTCAGCACCTTGTCAGCACAATAAAAGTTGGAAAAGGGATGAAATTTAATTTAGGGTGGGTTTTCTTATCAGAAAGATGATTTATCAAAGACCTTTGAATTGGCGAAATGGAATCTTATGTAGGTGTACATTGTTCGGTGGTAACAAAAGCACCCCTAAATTCGTACCGTGGACCTGTAAACGTTCTGTGCGCGATGTATTAGCGGCGTCGTTACTCGCCACGCACGTGTAATTCCCATTATGGCCTGGAGAAGCGCTATGAATCTTGAGAGCGAGATCAAATTCGCCACTTTGATGAGTGTCCACTTCTCCTTTATTTAAGGGACCTCCATCTTTAAGCCAAACTATCCTCAGTGGAGAATCACCCTCACTTACGACGCAAGTCACGTGCACTCTCGCCCCCGCCTGAACGTCGGCGGGAAAGTAAAATGGATTGATTTTTGGTGGTACTGAAAATTACAAAAAATTGTCACATATTAATCTGATTAATCCTTAATTAAATCAAGTCCTTCCAAATTGTTCCTTGCGTTGAAGAATCCCTGGGAAATTCCTTCAAGTGGCGATGCAAGTTTGGTAGCATTTTCTGGATTAATAAAATAATGTTGCTGTTCTGTAAGGAGAAGTAATTTTTTTGCAAAAAGGTATTAATATAGAAGTAGCATATTTTAGTGATTTTTGAAAATAAATGCAAACAAGAGTTACTCTTAATGGAAAAGGCTTAGAGGGTTGCACCGATAGAGTTTTGACCGGCCGCGTGACGTTATAGTTTAGCACTTTTTTGACATCAAGATAGAAAAATATCAAAATCAGTAGGAATGAAAGATCGATTTCCAAGATAAGGAATTGATTTAAATTGGTTTACTTTAAGGCCCACTCTTTTTATTTCCTGATTCTTCCCTGGAATTTTCGCGACCTATCACAATCTACCGGATCACCCAGCAGGCATAAAGAAATCCGGTACCATGTAAATATAACTTACAAGGAGAGGTCGCGAGATGCGAAACGCCGATTCAAATGAAAATTCACAGGCAGAATGTAAATCAAAATTCATTAGATACGCATTTTTTCTCTTGATGCAATGAGCCTTAGTTTCCCAGATATCTAGGTTTAAGTACTTGCGATTTCGAGCGCGGTCCGTGCTCGACAGTGACGAGTCCAGTGGTCGACGCTTGGCGGTGGCGGGTCGAGCGGTCCATGCTCGACAGCGGCGAGTTGACCGCTCAAACGTAAATACTTAAATCTCGATATCTCGGAAACGAAAGCCCATCGGATGAAAAGAAAAAATGCGTATCTAATAAATTTTGATGCACTTTCATCCTGTAAAGTCCCAGTTGTATTGGTGTCCCGCATCTCCCGACATCTTGTTAGATCACGTAAGCGCGCCTAATCTGAATTAGCAGCGTCCCGACGCGGTGGCGCAACCATCTAAAAAAACTGCTATATTTTGGATCATATAATGAAAGTCCTATGATAAATCTAATGTGGGTATGTAAAAATTGCCAATGATATGTGCACTATTAAAACGTGCTTTTGAATAAAATGTTTTCATAGAAACATAAATAGAAATTGAGGAAAATGATGATGATATTTACCTTTGACGTCAATTTGTACAGTTTTAGAATGCGATCGCCCTTGCTTATTCTTGGCAGTGCACCTATATTCGCCTCTATCGGTGCTGCTGTCCACATGATGAAGAACCAAAGTACCGTTTCGTGAAACTTCCTGCCGCCGACTGGTCGGAAGAACTTGGCCGTCTGCGAAAAGTCAGTAAGATGAATTCGATTACGCGTTGAACGAGAACTTCATAGTGTTGCTCGAACAAACTTTTCAATTCGCTTTACTGCGTCCCGAATAACTGCGAAAAACTTTTACGAGTGGCTTTATTCTCGCCCTGCCGATGCCGGATTGGTGTTGTATTCAGCACAGACTGCTTGAATACGTACCTTTTAGTGACTCTTAGTTGGGGCAGGGCTAAAGCTTTTTCCTTTCAGAAACGAATATCATTTGTTACCCACTATGCCATTTTCAAAAGAGAATTTTCCAAACTTTTGTTATTGATTTACTAGCAATCAGGTTTCGCGCGCGAGAAGTTTCTTATTGATAGTACTTTTGCTAAATATAAATAGATATTCCAGGGTGGCCATTAAAATTCAAGAAAAAAATTCTTGGTTATTCCTCCGGTTTTTTGATGATTTGAAAAAATGTCTTCTGGTCATTAAAATTGCAAGATTCAAACTTTTATACCTTACAAAATTTTCAGTTTAGGTTTTCAGAACTAAGCTACAAATTTATGCACTCAAGCAATTTTTTTTAAAATTTAAAACATCTAAAATTTAAAATTAGAGCGTTTAGGTTATCGTTTTGAGGGTTTCATGGTCGAATCTTTTATAAGATAGTTCAGGTGTCCGTCTGCACGCCTACAATTGGGAAATTTTGGAAATGGTGTTTTTTAGACCTCTATGCTGGAAGCTTTTCTTTTTGTCCGATTTTCTTCGGAAATAGTTTGAATTGAAACTGTTGGCATGCGAATATGCAATGAAAAATCAAATTGGCTGAGCTATATTCTTCTTTGCTTAAAAACAGTGGTTGAAAAATAAGAAAATTGAGAAAATTTGGTTTTTTAGACCCTATGCTGGAATCTGTTCTTTTAGTCTGATTTTCCTCGGGAACGGCTGAATTGAAAGCTCTTGGCATGTAGAATTGGGGGAAAAAATATCATACAATAATGTTTTTTATCAGTGGTTAAAAAATATGAAAAATTATCATCACTGTACAAAAAAATACCTTCGCCTACGAACCCTATCTTGATGGGAGCTTGCCGCCCGCTTCGCGAACTAATTTTTGAATTCAAAATAATAATGGACAACTGATTACGAATTGGAAGTTTTCGAATTCGAAAAAGATTTACTCAAAGGGCTTTAAAATTAGACACTATTTCAAAACAAAACATTGAAAATGGTTACGATTTCAAAGCAGTTGCCTTGAAAGTTAATAAATTAGAATTTGAAGCCCCAAAAATTAGAAAATATACAAGCGAAAATGACCTTAATTTTCCTTGTCTTGAAACTAAAAGCCACGAAAATTCGAACAATTTTTATTTAAAAGCTTTCAATCTTAAAAGATTACACTCCTAAGCATGTAAATGTGTAATTTTTGTATTTAAAGTATTCCTAGCCCCCAAAGCTAGATAATTTTGAATTTCAATATGTAGTTGTTCTAAAAGCGTTGAAAATTAAATAATTTCTAAATAGAGGGAAGCTATTCAGCTATTAAAGGAAGTCATCAAGCGTTAAAACTTTGAAGATTCGAAACTTCATTTAAAAGCTTAGAATTTTTAAATTAGATTGATAAAATGGAATTGTTTTAAATCATAAATTACAGTCCAATTTTGAATAATTAATATTCATTCATATAATTTGAAATAATTTGAAAATATCTATCATCTAATTATTTTCGCCCATTGTTCATTTTATTTTGAACGATAACAATTTGAGTCAATTTTTCAACGTTTCAGTTTGAAAATCATTGAGTCCTAGATAGATTCCGAATTTTTCATTGTTTAAGTCTTACACAAGCAAATATTATCAATTTTTAAATAGTTAAGTTCTCAAAATCTTTAATTAAAAATAGGGTATGATGGAAGAACTTACAAATTGTTGAATCTTGAAAGTTTAAATTTGATATTGTATAATCATGAAGGCTTCTGTTTTAAATTATTTGATTAGGAACGTTTTAAGTTGTTTAATTTAAAACAATTTCGATTTGAAATTGTCCAGGTAATGAAAATCAGTATTTTTTATTTTGACAATTTGAATAAAACTAACAGACTTGACAATGAACATTTTCGAATTAAAGCCTGTAAGATTACGTAATTTCAAATTTGAAGACTGAAAATGAGAAAAAGTTAACAATTAGCAATAGTAAGATATTTGACCAGTATTTTTTTCTTTGTAGGACACTCAGTAGTGTCCGAGAAGAAAGTCAGTTATATTGAAAGAAATGCATCCTCGGTGCATCGTTTCTTGAAAAATAAAACTATCTGCAGAAATCGAGATTGAAATTGTATAATATAAATTTTCCTTCAATTAAAAATTTTTTGAAAAAAAGCAAGAAGGAACCTTTTTTTTAGTTTGAATTAATTGAAAATCGGACTTGCCTTTCATTATGCCTAAAATTTTTTCATTAATCTGAAATATTATAATTTCTTGCATTATGTCAGCTGACTTCAAATAATCCTAGTGAACATTTTTTTCTAAATTCCAAAAAGGACGATGAAGAGGATATTACAAGGGCAGATATAGCGAGGACGAAAAGGTCATTAAAAGAGGAAAAGGAAACGAGTAAAGTTAAATCCCGAATGAAGTTTGGCAACATGGGGGAAAGGAATTGAAGGATTGAGCGTGGATAATGTGCAACAAGTTATGGAGAGGAAAGGGTTGGCCAGAAATATAGAAAGAATGGGAAGTGGTACCAATAGCGAAAAAGGAAATATAGGTTGAAGATTATAGAAGGGTGATGTTGATGTGGAGGGGAAAAAAGATGATTCCATGGAATCAGACAGGATTTAGAAAAAGTATGAGAGCGATACATAATATTTGTGTGCTAAGAAATAGATAAAGCTATGGAGAAAAAGAGGATAAGAGAAGGTTTAAGGAAAAGAGTAGCAGAGATCTTTAGAGAGGCAAAAAGTAAGTGAAAGAAACAATGTATTGGGAGAAGGATGAAAAAAGAAAATGCATAGTATATGAATGGGTAGAGGAGGCAAGAGAGCATGTCTGGGATGATTGCATAAGAAAAAAGGAAGAGAGCGAAGAATAGCAAGAGAATGTTTAGAAAATTTAAGAATAGGAGGAACTGGGAGAGGAATAGGTGAAGGAAGTGAAAAAAGCTTGAGGAGTTGGAGAAGAAGAAAGATGAATTGTGGGGGAGAGAGAATGGAAAGCATGAATGGAAATAAAGAAAGGAAAGAAACGAAAGTAGCAGAGAAGCATAAGGGTAGCCGCAATTGTACTGTAGGGTAAAATAAAATTTAGTAGAAAATTATGCAGCTGTGCTTTTTTTTTGCTCTCGCGATGTAAAAAGGCTCTGATGAAGATTTAAAGGAGCCCAAGTTATGTAAACCTTGCAGGGACAAATTAAAAATAAAAAAGAGTAGAAGATATATGCCAAACTGAAAAAGAAATGGGTTGATTTGTGAAATTTGGGAAGCCCAACGGTAAAAGTTAAGAAAGGTATAGTAAATTTGCCCTGGGTGAATGAAACTCTGATTAATATTTGCCTACCTTTCTCCCAAGTAATACTGGAGATGGGAAAGCCAGCCACAGGACACTTGATGACTGTCGTTTCGCCAGCAACTGCAGCATAATTACCCATAGGACGTACAAGCGGTGGTCCATAGATGTTTAGACGTGCCCCATGATAGACCTTTGCTACTCGATTGTCCGCAGTGCATCTGTATTCTCCGCCATCCTCTACGCGAACGCCACTTATGTTTACGTGAGATATAACGTCCCCATGAACCGTGACGTATTGTCCTATCATAAACCTAAAAGTAAAAGTCGATCGTTCAATTCCCAGATAGAGGTCGTTTAAAACCATTTTATGCTTCCAGCGTAACAGTCTGGCACTAAACTTTGTAGCAAATCAGGTCTAACTTGAAGGCCATATATTTTAGAGTATGAAACTTTATACCGTGCTGTCAAATTTATTTCAGAATATTTTGATTTTGTTCTCGTACAATTTTGTTTCGTTTAAAAGTTGCATGCTTACAATAAGGTGACCCTAAAATAAATGGTCAAGGTTTTTTCAATATTCTTCTGTTGCCAGTTATGAAACTTGTTCTAATGACCCAACAAAGTAATGCTTTTCAAATTTTAACCTAATCGATTGATATTCACCCATCCTGTGTGGAAAAATTTTCCTCAGGCTATGAGGGGATCACTGCTCCCGACCGCATACTCTGGAACACAACTCTATTGCATTTTTTCATGGTTTTAAAGTTCTTGAAATTGAAGATTGAATTGTAATTGATGTAACTGATGTAATTAAATACATCATAAGTGATGTTGGTTGCAGTACAATTTTAAACTACTTTCTCCAGGGTGCTTTATTGTTGTGAGTCCCCTCGCCTCTCACAAATCAGGGTGCTTTATTATCGTGCGTCCCCTCGCCTCTCACAAACCCGGGTGCTTTATTATCGTGAGTCCCCTCGCCTCTCACAAATCAGGGTACTTTATTATCGTGAATCCCCTCGCCTCTCACAAACTGGGGTGCTTTATTATTGTGAGTCCCCTCGCCTCTCACAAATCGGGGTGCTGTGTTATCGTGAGTCTCCTCGCCTCTCGCTAATTCAGAATTTTCTAAATCCTCATCGCTATCATCATTAATCACTGCAGTGCAATGGTTTTCTTCAAACATTTGGCTTAATACTTGTGATGGTTGGAGAATTTTTGACAAATACCTAGCATGAGAGAGGTAATACACGATGGCAGCAATATGTGAGCAGTAGCCAACTGTTTGTCTGCCATTAGCACACTCGCATGCATAGCATGTTATCCCGGAAACACCGAAGCTGTTGGACTCGTATCTTATGGAACATCTATATGATGCTCGAGAAATGTGTCGGGATTGTACTTTCAACTTGAATACATTGGATTCTTCTTTTACGTACTCAAGGGTCACTTTACCATCCTTATCTACCATTTCTGTTAAACAAGATACAGCTTCAGAAAGCTGATGAGATCCAGAGCAAAAGATCGTTGAATCTCTTTTACTCATTTCTGGAAAATGCAGAATTTCACCTGATGTGACTGTTTTGGACGAAGTTTTTCGGCGTATCCATCCTTTCTCCTCTGCCTCAGTAGCTAGTGTATTTTCGACATCTTTTTGAGCATGCATTCTCTGTAATATTTCATTTGAAAGTTCTTCGTCAGACTGCAGCCTTTGACCGTAAGTATTATTAAGAAATGATGCCACTTTAGAATAGATTGCAATTTTTGGCACCAACTCATTATCTATTTTATGGTCCAGAAGACTTTTGTTTGAGCATACCATCAACAGCTTCAACCTACGCTTTCCTTAAGTTTAGTATTACAACCAACGCACATGCGTTTTTGTTGTAATGTAGAAATGTTTGGATAATAAGATGGCAATAAATATTCGAATCGCAAAAATTATGTTTTCAACTGAGTATAGTCACGCATGAATGACTATTGCTGACAAAAAACAAACGAAGATCGCAAAGTTAGATGGCACATTGTCTAAAGAGAATTAGGATAAAGAAACAAATGAAGCTCGCAGCGTGGATGGGCGTCCATATAAGAATCAGAAACAAGAAACAATTAAAAATCACATGATGATATGGTAAATATACGAAAATTATGAACAAGAACGAATTGAAATCGTAGAGCGGACTAACGCATAAAAGACTATTACTAACTAAAAACAAAGATCGCTAAGTTAGATGGTTCATTGTCTAGAGAGAATTAAGAAAAGCAACAAACGAAGAGCGCAAGATTATAAATATAATTATATTATAAAAAAACCATGTGTGCTGGCTATGATATATTTTTAAAAACACCCTAATTATAATAAAGCACCCCGATTCGTGAGAGGCGAGGGGACTCACAATAATAAAGCCATGAAAAAATGCAACAGAGTTGTGTTCCAAAGTATGCAGTCGGAAGCAGTGCACCATAACGGTGCGCAGTGTTGCATGCGCGATTTTTTTGACATTGTTCCGCCCCTTCAAAAAATGCAACAAAATATAATGTTATAAAAGACATTCTGAGAAATGTTTATGTAAAATACGGACGTGGTCACTCTAAAACAAAACCTCACGGAAAAATATGAATTTTCAGTGTAATCATTAGGAGAAATTTTACTTCACGTGGATGCGAACCTATGACAGATATTTCAAGTGAATACGTGCGACGGAAGATTTTGTATGCATACCCGGCTATGCCCTTTGAAATTGCATTATTACTTTAGCCACTGAAACGAAGTCCGTTAGTGGGAACAAAAGAATTTTGAATTTAAAAAATAGGGGACATCATGGAGTACCTTCTTTATTTATATATAAATATATATAAGTTCACTCAAGTTTCTTTAATTCAACTCACCTGTCGTAATGAGGAAGTGGAAACCCATCTAAAGACCAGGTGAAGTGGGGTGTTGGGTTTCCAGTAGCAATGCACTTGAGAGATACTGGAGGCCCGGGTTGTATAGTTTGTTCAATAAATTTGTACACTAGTTGAGGAGACGCATCTGAAGAAGAGATGATGGGATGTCGTTATTAAATTTATTGAAGCCGTGGTCCAGTCGTTCAATTCCTTAACTATTTCTGCTACTACTTCAATTTCAAATCAGATATGCAATAAGTTTTACAACCTTTAAAAGAAGGTGCTCGATACGTTAAAATATTGCTCTCAAAATTGAAAATAAGAAAACGAAAAGCTAAACTCAATTTTCTTTCTCAACTTATATTCTTATTCTTTTTTCCAGCCCACTGAATTATTAGGAAGAAGTATTAAATAGGTAAAGTCAATTTATCAGAAAAAATATGCATTGAAATTATTCACTTTCAGCACCATTGGAAGTGACGCTTTCCAGCTGCATGATCAGAATTCTTAAAATACAAAATATATTAGTAAGAAAATATAATTCAATATTAATTTTTATTTCAAACTTTATTGAAATATTTTTCATTTTTTCCTAAGTTTTTAATATTCAGTGTTTTATAAGCATTTAACTTTTAAAGTTGTCGTTATACCATATTGTTGTATTAGAAATTATAAAATTTCTCTATGTGTAAAAATTTTGGTTATCATGAATTATTATTTTATAATCTTATTTAACTTAAGAACAAAAGGGTAGATTCAGTTCATTATTTAAAGGGTTCCAGTACAGAACTAGACATAAACAACATGTTTGCCGTGAATGTTTTTTTTTCCATAAAAAATTCTTTAAAAATCAAATATACGTTGTGTTAAAAGGATTTTTCCGAAATCTAATTCTTTGAATAGTAATAAAAAGATTGGCATTGAAAACTAGATAAGTGACTCTCTGTAGCTGTCTTCCATTTTCTTCTCCTTTTTTTTCAATTTATTTCTTTTTACTACTTGGTAACCTTTTTCTGACCATATTCCTCTTCCTAAAAGTTTTTAAATATAGTGAGGTAATAAAATACTTCTTTTTCAAACGGAAAAGCCCTTAACGGCGTTGAAACCAGGCTCTAACCTCAAAATTGAATTGTCTCATTTTACTTCATGAATACTAGAATTAAATCTTTGTTACATTGGTAGGGCCCACTCCTGCTTTGGATCTGATCTGTATTGGAAGTGAAAAAATTGCTAATTTCAATAATTATTGTGTAATATGACTTTTTTGAATGCTATTGTTCAGTGCCGGCCTTAGGGGTGGTCGAAGTCGTGCAATGCACGAGGGCGCAAAGCCAGAAGGGCGCCAGGGGTCGAAAA
>JAUMHM010000078.1:40389710-40401477 GCA_032362435.1 Melikaiella ostensackeni | reverse complement strand
ACCAGCCGATTCGGTTGATCGCTTGGCAGACGCTCCGCGCGGGAAGGCTCATTACTTTTCAATCAAACCCTGTAGGTCATATCCCTAAATCTTTCCAACGCAACGTCTCGTATGCAAAGGCAGCCCTGTGACTAGTTACAGAAACAAATTAGGTCACATCCCTACCCCTTTCCAACCTGTTTTGGGGGAAGGGCACCCCTGTGACTTTAAATTCATTCTCTTAAAAATCATCAGTAGTAGAGTAAAAATGTGTTGCACATAAAATATGTATTTTTGAAAGATCTGCAACTCTTATTCGAAACATTTTTGTAAATTTTTATTATTTACTGAGATAAAAGCAAGAAACTATGATTTGCATGGTTTTTTTTATGGTTTTCACCATGCAAATGGAGTTTGCGTCAATTTTCACTATCATTTTCGTTATCAGCGCATCAAAATACATAAATCTACAGAGTTTCAAATCAATCGGCGGTATGCGATTTTTGGAAGTATATCCGAAGAAAATATCACATTTTATTATTTAGAATCGAAAACTGTGTGTGACAAATAGTTGACGAAAGGTGTTCAATAAGTTAAGTACACATGTAAAATTGTAAATCAATGTTTATTGACAATGTATTAGTCATCAAATACGTGAAATACAAAATAATCCCACTGAGTCATTTCCAACGAATTATGCGTTCTTTTTCGAAGAAAATTGAATGACACGTATTTTCCCGGTTTGATAGAAAAAAGATGTTCACGAAGTTATTATTCTTTAACTACTAGAGCGAATGACTAAATAAAAACTAAAACTAATGAAATTATCAAGATATGTGGTATGGAATTCAGTACACTTTGGTGTGCAGACCATTTTTCAATAAAATTTTATTGCGTCTAAAAAAAGACAAATAAAGTTTGTAACCAACAGAGCTGAAAGGAAAATTTGACAAGCTTCACGATGGTTTCTCAAAAATAAGTGTCTTTTCTGTAGTTTTTGAAAAATGAAAATTAGAAGTCTGAATACTCAAAATATATGTCCTCAGATTTTTATGGAATGCATATTAAAAGAAAGCTTAGAGTTTCTGTTTTCTAACCTTGAAAGGACATAATGTGGATTTTAAGGAATTCAGAGAGATTAGTTAAAATAAATATTTGTCGAGGGGTTAATTATTCCTGCAATCTGGTGTACACTCTTTCTGCAATTGTATGCAATCTCGTGCAATCCCATGCAATCTCTTGCAATCCCTGTTAATCCCCCTTACGTAAAAATATTATATGAAATTCAGTATAGCTTTGTAATGATTTTCCTATGATAAATTTCTTATAATTTTTCTCACGATTCTGGAAAAATCATTATAAAAAATCATCATAAGAAAATCAGTATAGAAATTAATAATCTCAAAATATTGAAAAAATTGATGGAAGAAATAGAGAAACTACAGACGAATAATTTATTTATTCACTGAACGTAGAATTTCTAATTATTGTAAGGGATTTAACAGGATTCTACAGATTTTAAGGAAATTTACAGTATTCCAAAATAGT
The DNA here is from genome assembly GCA_032362435.1 of Melikaiella ostensackeni. Lineage (NCBI taxonomy): Eukaryota > Metazoa > Arthropoda > Insecta > Hymenoptera > Cynipidae > Melikaiella > Melikaiella ostensackeni. The sequence goes on along the minus strand of JAUMHM010000078.1, from coordinate 40,399,950 downwards.
TAAAAGATTTTAAATACGTCGATGGATTTCAGCGTATTTCAAGGAGTTCCAGAGAATATTTACGGTTGAAAGGATTTTATTAAATCTCGAAGGATTTCAAGGTATTTCAAGGAATTTCGAAGATTTCTAGGGATCTAAACGGTTGTATTTAGAGAACTTCAATGCATAAGATTAATTTAATTCATATTCGAAGGATTTCGAATGATTTCTACTTAATTTAATGGATTTTTGTGATTTCCAAAGATTTCAAGGAATTGGATAGCATTTCACAAGATTTGATGGGTTTTGTGGAACCTCCAAGTATTTCACAGATTTTAGGGAATTTAACAAATTTCGAAGGATTCATATAGAACTTTAGGGAATAAATTTTATTTATTTCATTTTCAAGGGATTTCAAATGATTTTGTACAGATTTCTAACTATTTCAATGATTTTAAAGGAATTCAGAAGGGGTTAAATGATTTCAAGGGATTTCTGCGGATTTTAACAGATTTCAAAGATTAAATGGATTTAAAAATATTTCTAAAGGTATCAATGGATTTCAAGAGACTCCAAAAGATTTTCATGGATTTCAGTTAAATTTCAAGTAATTTTAAAGAAATCAAGGGAATTGACAGATTTTTACTGTGTAAAGTTAATTTGTGCAAAATCGCTGTTTCTGTGTTTAATTCTTTCATATGAGATTATGAGTGGCTTAAAATAAATCGTTTCTTTGTAGTTTCTCATATTTTTACATTAATTTCTTCAATATTTTTGTATTATTCATTCCAGTGCTGATTATTCTACAATCGTTTTGTATATAATGATTTTCTATAATGAATTTTCTATAATCCATGGAATCGTTTGCGATCGTTTTCTATATAATGATTTTCTGTAATGAATTTCATATAATCCATGGAATCTTTGGCAGTCTCATGCAATATTTTTCAATCACATACTAATCTCATGCAATCTTGCAACCTAGTGTACATCAAAAATCCGACTAATTAACCCCTCGATATTTTTCGTAAATTTAAATATTTATTTTAATTAATATCTCTGAATTCCTTAAACCTCCCATTATGCCCTTTTGAAATAGAAACTAGAAACTCAAAACTTTCTCTTAATATATATTTTATCACAATCTGAGAATATGTGTTTCAAGATATTCTGACTTTTAGTTTCTAATTTCAGAGATACTTATTTAAATTATTCTCTCTGAGTTTTCCTTTCAGATCTGTTAGTTACAAATTTTATTTGCTCTGGCTTTGACGCAATAATATTGAATATTGAAAAATGGTCTGCACTTTTCTTGTCTAGAAAACTTGTCTAGAAAAATTGAGAATATAAAAGAGTTTAATTTAAGAAACTTCAGCTCAATATTCATTCCATCATTTATTACTTCTCAAATTTTCAACCTTCACAGATAAATTAAATGTCGTTAAAATCGAAAAAATAAGTAGATTCCAAATATATTACTTTCAAGTTAATATTTTCAAATTAATATTTTCAAGTTTATATCTTAAACATGACAATACAAGGAAAGTGATTCCAGCCCGGCTTTAAAAAATCGATTTCTAATTTCGAATAATCAAATTTCCCAATTTTTCTTAAAAACAAAGCGAGGTATAAAAAAAGTCAAGAGAACAAAATTGTTCATTGGAAAAATTTCCACTATTTTCTTATCTCACCTCACTTATTTAGAAAAGTTGATTTTCCGATTTTAAGAAGTAAAATATGTTTTTCTCCAGTTTGATACGAGACAAAAAATTAGAGCAAATGAAGTTGGATTTAAATAATCTAAAAATAGCTCTTTCTTCTTGAAAAATCTTATTGTATATTTATCTCTATGATTCAAAAAAGGTCTTCGGCGAAATTTATAACGATTGCTGTCTCTTTTCAAATCTCTAATCATACAATTATTATCTGATCAATTAATGATTAATTGTGTTATTAGAGATAAAAAAAGAGACCGCTCATTCATCCAAACCCCGGTTTATCGCACAGATCCACCATAGAAACACCACTAAATTCCCCTGAATGGATGAAGCCATATCGTACCCTCAAAAATAACCCTTCTCAATGAATGCCTGGTTCTCATTTTTCAAATTTTTTGTAATTCAAACATTTTCTTGCGGTTTTTTGCATTTTTAAAAAATGTTTTGCAATTTTTGCCAGCTCAACAGCTACAAATCTATTTTTCATCTGCTTCTTGTAATTAATGATAATTGTACAATTCTAATAACTTGAAATTCAAAATTAAATATTCAATATTTTGCTAGGAACATTGAAAATTTTCTTTGAATCAAGTTTTCATGATGAGAAAAACAGTATCTAATTTTGAAGCCCTCTGAATGAAAATTTAGATAAAGCTTCCAATTAGGAATAAGGTAAACGTCCCAGTAAGCGTGATGCCAATTGTCTTGACTTTTATTTTGAATTAATTGAAAATCTTAGTGATACGCTGAAGTATTTGCTTAAATGAATTGTTCATAACAATTAAAAAAGATGTTGAGCAAGAAAAAAAAATTATTTCACAAAACATCGTCTCATTAATTCTTTTCAGTACCTAAATTATAGCGTATATAATAGGTATCGATCGGTGTTTGCGCTTTACGATAAGATATACATTTACTATCATTTTCGTAATAAGAAAATTAAATCTCGTCCCAGAGTTTCTTTGTTTAAAAATAGTTAATTTCATACTCGTTCTTGGCACCGTCACGTTAGCAAATTATGAGGATTCGTCAATACAGTTCTTCATTTGATAAAGAAATTATTTCAACGACAATTCTGTTCAATTATTTCTTATTGTTGATCTTGAATTTTCTTATCGCAAGTCTAAGTATAAAGAAATTGGAAACATTCGGAAATAATGAAATGTACTGCAAAATAAGTTTCAAAAAATTATTATCTGCAAAGTTTTAAAGTTTAAAAAAATTTTTTTAACATTTTTCTTCTTGTTTGTCTTCTCAATTTTCGCCCGATCAAACGATACTGTTCTGTAAGAGATCATCACGTTTTAATATATCCCCGCTATTAACATCTAATTTTTGCGCCCTTGAAAAGATCAAAGAAAAATTTCCTTGACACTTGACGGCTTTCTTGGGCTCAAAATGAACTCACGAAAAATTCGAAATATCTGCGGGATCAAAACTGGAAACACTTAAAAATTTGAAAATATTGAAATTTGCATTAAATGCAATTATTAATTATATAACAAATTATTAAGTAAATGAAGACCTCAAATCTGAATAATAATAATTTTTCGAATTGTAGTGTTACTGAAATACTATACAAACAGCCCGTGAATCTATAGATTAACATTTAAATTCTGGCATTTGTTTTTTATACTGTTTTCACTCATAATAAAGTTTCGCTAAGGATAGTCGATTTTTAAGATTTTTAAAATCATCTTTCTAAACTATATATTTAACATCATGAGAAGGTATTAGTTTTATGTAAAATTTGACTTCATTGGTTCTCATCAAGTCTCCACGTTTTAAGACCCCCTCAATCATAAGAAACGATTTTTGCGAAAGTGTCTGTAGTATCGTGTAGGTACGATAACTATCGAAAGACTGATCAGATTCGATTGAGTTTTGGCACATCTTTATCTTTATCTTAATTTTTTCAAATCGTCATAATGCTTTTCAATAAAAAATATTAAATTCCAATTTTCAGACAATCTTATGTGATATACGAAAAACAGTCCAAATGATAAAGTCTTCCTTTTAAGAAGTCCTACAAAATCGTGTTTAACTTTTTTCTGATAGAACTCATAGTTTTTCTTTTGAACATCAAAAATGCTATCAGCAGAGCAAAAGTTCAAATTTTCTTGATTATATAATTTATTAGAGAATTATACGAATACATATGAAAAATCAGGCGCGAAGCGCGTGTATTGTAATGAGAATGTTTTCCTGAAGGCCGGCAGAGCCTTAAGTAAATTAATTTTCGTTTTAATCTCGAATCGAGAAAAATAAACAATCCCATTAAAAGTAGAAGTTTCAACAGTCTCGTAATATTTGCAAGTAAGCTTCTGTATATGCATTACACTGCAAACTAAGCCGAGCATAAAGTGCGAAAATCGAAAGTATCCGAGCGCATAGCGCGAGATATATATATTATCGAGCGCGAAGCACGAGATCCGATAGACGCGCTTCCTGAGCGCGCTCAAACTTGCGAGCGAAGCGAGCAGCACGCAAAGCGCGCGATGAGAATAGACTCGCGCATCGGGCAGATTTTTTTCTATGTTTTCTTGGGCGCATAAACAAATGTTAATGACAGGGATTAATTTAAACATGATTATCTCCTGCAGAATAGTATCCTCAAATCTGACGAAAATTGAGAAGATTCTAGACGTGCCCAAAATTTTTCGACATTATTTTTTTCTTCCCATTCTGCTCAAGGAGACATATTCGGCGATAAGAATTATCTTTGAGTAAACATCACTACGTCATTACAAGGAGGTGAGAATTAAATTTTTAGAAAACAACGATAAATACTGTAAACATAATTTTTTCCATTAGGGACCATATGTGTACTTTCTGATCTGCAGATACCGATTCAAAGCGAAATATGGTCTTTCATTTTTAACAGGGAATTCAAAGAACTTTGAATGGCTTGACAACTTCGAGCATTCATCAACTAATTCCTCGTGAAAGGACTTTTTTAATTGCGGTTTCAATTTTGTTTCGGCTAATTTTCTTAAAAATTCATTAAGGAACGTCCATTAATTACGTAAGAATGATTTTTGAAATTTTAGACTCCCCCCATCCCTATTGTAAGGATTCGCAAGATTTTTGTGATCTCCCGTACCCTTTCTTACGTAAGATTTTTTTTTATCAATATATCAACAATCTATCAATTTTTGCTCTGTAAACGAGATTTAATAAGATTTCAATGGATTCCAAAAGATTTAAAAGATTTCCAGTGATTCAAAAGGATTTTTAGAATATGAGGAAATTTCCTAGTGTGGTTCCAGAGATAATCTCAAAATTTCAAGAATCTTCAAGGAGTTTAACTAAATTTCAAGAGATTTTACGGGATTTTAAGAGATACCGAAAGATGTCAAAGGATTTCAAGAATTCAAGAAAGGTTTCCACGGATTAAAAAGGATTCTAAGAGATTCCAAGGGATTCTAAGAGATTTAGAAATGATGCAAAAGAAGTCAAGTGATTTCAAGAGATGCCAAAGGATTCGGACGGATTTTTAGGGATTTTAGGAATTTGAGAACGATTTCCGCGGATTACAAAGAATTTTAAGGGATTCAAACGGATGTTAAGAGATTTCGAAATATTTCGACAGAAATCACGTGATTACAGAGGATTTTAAAGAATTTCAAAGAGATGCCGAAGGATTACGATGGATTTCTTAGAGATTTTAAGGATTTAAAAACGATTTCTGCAGATCCTAAAGTATTTTAAGGGTTCCCGAGGAATTTTAAGATATTTCGAAATACTTCAAAAGAAATCGCGCGATTTTAAAGGATTTCAACGGATTTCAAGGATTAAGAAAGATTTTCGCAGATTTCAAAGGATTGTAGGGGATCCCAATGAATTTTAAGAGATTTTGTAATATTTTAAAAGAAGTCACGGGTTTCAAAGGCTTTGAATGAATTTCCAAATATTCTAAAGGATTCTAAGAGAATTGGAAAGATTCCCACGAATTTTAAAGTTTTCTATGAATTCTGAAGGTATTTCAAAAATTTCAAGGGATCTCTTATGAATTAGAAATATTTCACGGAATTTCAAGGATTTTAATTGATTCTTAGGGATTTTGAAGGATATTTTTGTGACTTGGAATTTTTCAATCGATTTCAAGGACTCCGAAAGATTGCACGTAATCTCGAAGAATTTTGTGGGATTTTGAGAGATTTTGAATTATTTCAGAAGAAATCACGCGACATCAAAGGATTTTGAAGGATTTCAAGAGATACTCAAGGGTTACGACGGATTTTTAGGAATTTTAAGGATTTATGAACGATTTCCGTGTATCACAAAGTATTTTAAGAGGTGCATGAAGCTGGAATTACCACATTGTCCTATTAACATCAGCAACATGCAATAATTTTGTGCTAATTTATTCCGCAAAAAAATGTGTACCCTGTAATTTTTTTTAACCCACGCCACGTTAAAAAAACGAAAACTATGAATTATATGAAATTTTTTTAACGTGGGAATTTTGTGCTAATTTTGTGCCAATAATGCCACAAAAAAATTGTGTGTCCTTCAATTTTTTTCAAAAACGTGTAGTAATGCCAGCTTCACGTGAAGTTGGCGCTACCACACTAGAAAACATAAACTAACTAATCTAGAAAAAATCCTGCTTAGCCTCCCGTCTTGAGGTATTCAAGTAATTAATTTTTTTAAATTAAATGAGCTCAAGATGTGGAATCTTTTTCTCGAGAAAATGAGATATCATTCTTGAAAACCGTATAATTTTCAAAGAATTGGTAAGAAGCAGTAAGAAAAGAAGATTAATCGTCAACTAAATTTTTTAAATAAACAGTTCTTATGTATTTACATTTTTTATGAAAAATGATTTCCTTTCCCTTAAACGATATCACCAGTAATAATATTGATAAAGTTTTAAGTAAAATCAGATCTTTTTTCCAGAAACCTATCTTTTCGTGTCCATAATACCTTAGATAGAAGAAAATATCACATTTCATTATTTAGAATTGAAAACTACTGTCTGTCAAATAGCTGACAAAATAAGTTTAATAAGTTGAAGAAACATGTAGAATTATAAATCAATGTTTATTGAAAATGTGTTAGCCATCAAATACGTGAAATACGAAATAATCTCACTGAGTCACTTCTGACGAATTATGCGTTCTTTTCCGAAGGAAATTAAACGACACGTGTTTTCTCGGTTTGATAAAAAAAATGTTCACGAAGTTATTATTCTTTAACTCCTAGAGCTAATGACATTGATTAATATCACAAAGTCGTCAAAAAAATTTTTCTAGTCTGGTCTTATTTAAACCAGTACAGATGGTGCATTCCATTTCATATGATTGACCATATAAACACATCTCTTTACTATAGGACTCTATTACAGGTGCAAAGCCATACTGCATGGTTACCGAGATATGGGGGATGGAATTTAGTACACTTTGGTGTGCAGACCATTTTTCAATTTGAAATGTTATTTCGTCATAAGTAAAGCAAATAAAGTTTGTAACCAACAGAGCTGAAAGGAAAATTTGAGAAGCTTTACGATCGTTATCAGTAAGCCCGATCGGGCCTCGCCACCAAATAACAAGAAGCGAGGCCGGGAATACTTACCTGAAAATATGATAAAGAATTCATTAAGCTTAAGAAGACTTAAGAACAATTTATTAACATTTATAAATTTTAAGAAGAAAGTGAAAAAGTATACAGTAATTAAAAATTTAGATGTTTTAAGCTTATTGAGATTGCGTTTATGTGAATGTTTCTCACCTGTATTTTGTTTCATTGGTTACGCGTTACACGTAGACTTGTTCAGCCACTATAGTGTTTTCTCTCACACATTCTTTCTCACTAAAAGCATTCTTAAAAATTTGAAATATCTCGAAAATAGCTATAAATACGCCAAAAATAACAAAATTTTGGGATTCTTGAAAAGAGGATGCACTGCCAGTTCTCTTTATCAACAATTCGAGAAAATTTCAAAGATTCTAAAATTAAAATTTGCAAAAATTTGAAATATCTCAAAAACAGCTAGAGATACGTGAAAAATAACGAAATTTTTAGCACATCTCGAAAGGGAAGGACTCTCAGTCCTCTTTCTGAAACAATCAACAAATTTTCAAAAATTCACAAAATTAAAATTTTCAAAAATTTGAAATATCTCGCGAACGGCTAGCTAGATATACGGCATAAGTAACAACATTTTGTGATTATTAAAAAAGGCATATCCTCTCAGTTCCTTTTCTGAAGAATTCCACCAATTTTCAAACATTTCGTTTCCGCTGAGATAATGGTAAAAAATGAGAAATATGTCGAAAATGGCTGGAGATACGCAAAAAATTACAACATTTATGGATTTATTAAATGGGTAAATGTACTCCCAGACCTTCCATAAAATCAACATATTTTCAAAAATTCCAAATATTAAAACTTTAAAAAATTGAAATAACTGGAGAAATTGCCAAATTAAGTAAGAAAAAAAATGAACAATAAAAAAACAATTTAAATCTGTCTTAAAAATGAACCTTGACAGTCAAATTTTTCTTTTGGAACTGTTAGTTACAAACTTCATTTGGTTTGGCTTAGACGCAATAACATTTCATTCAAGAATGCTCTGCACTTTTGTCTAGAAAAGTTGAAAATTTGATTATTTCATTATTTATTACTGCTCAAATTTTCGAGCTTGCCAATTTAACCTCCGTCCGTCACAAAAATCACCCTTTAATTTTCTATTTCGGCATATTTTACTGGAGAATAATTTGTTAAACTGGTGGGAATTAGCCTTGAATTCTTTGGAATTCTTTAGAATTCTGCACATTTTTTTTATTTCAGACTACACACTTTAAAAGCCGGACTACTCACAGTGTGTCGGAATACACAGTATTTCAGGCCTTGGACTTTATTCAAGTTAGAATTTTCTGAAAATTAGAAAAAAATTGATTCAATTAATTTGACATAATAATGAAAATTCGGACAGTAGTTTTAGACTCTAAATGATAAAATGTGATACTTTCTTCTATTCAAGGTATTATGGGAACGAAAAAATAGGTCTTCGGAGAAAAAATCTGATAATACTTTAAACATTTTAAACATAATTACTGATGATCTGGCTTGAGGGAAAAGACATCAATTTTTATGAAAAAAAAAAATTAAAACAGAAGAACGGTTCATTTATGAAATTTTGTTTTCGACTAATCTCTTTTCTCATCGCTTCTTACTAATTCTTTGAAAATGATGCGATTTTTAAGAATAATAACTAATTTTTTCGAGAAAAAGATTCTACATCTTGACCTCATTTAATTAAAAGAAAAATTATTACTTAAATACCGTAAGACGAGGGGCTAAGCAGAATGTTTTCTTTTAGGGTTTTCTCAATACATTACTGACAGGAAATAAAATTAGTTAATAATGCTTTAAATATATAATGTATCTAATGTGTTTTAAAAATTTCAGTCGATTTCATAAAAATCAATAAGGATTTCCCATTAAGAAACGGCCTTAGAGTAATTTGTTTGAAAAATTAATAATTGTTATCTAACAGCAAAATATCACGATCTAGGCCTATCGTTATTGTTTCATAACCAAGAATCGTAGCAAGACAATTGTTAATATATCTGCGGTTCATTTTGAAAAAAAAACCGAATCCAGTGTAGTGAAAAATGACAGTATTATGCATTTGTTGACTAATTTTGTTTCAAGAAATAACACTTATTGCCTAGTATCAAAGAATCGCACAAAAAAGCTATAAGCAAGATATTTATTGTCGATTCTGTCAAAAAAATGAAACGGATCTATTCAAAAATAAATAATTTACGCATTTGTTTAAAAAATGGTTTGAATAATTATTTATCACTTGCTTCTTATAATTAACAAATGGTCTTTATTTTTCAGAAGTCATATCGAAATTTCTTTTTTTTTTTTTCATATTTTCACCCTAAAATACACATCTAAAGTAGTTAAATATCGTTTTTACTAAAAAGCTCACTTTTGTTGACTCATTTGTTTATAACAAATGTAAACATGTTTTATGTATCTGATTTTACTGGACGTCATGTATGATAAGTTTCCGCACTAATTGTGTGTACTTTTGAATAAATTGGATAACATTCTACAAAATAGCACCTTCGAAAAAAAATTTAATTAATTTTCATTGTTAAATAAGGATAATTTAATAGTCTTTTTAAATATGCCTTGACAGCTTTATCAGAAATCCTAGATCCGGTGCTGGCTGAGAGTTATTGCATGCGGCGTATCCAAGATTGGTTACTGGACTGCTGCAATCTCAACCGGGTTCCCAATGTTTCCCATGTGACACAGTTAAATTCCTATATTACCGACCCCTTTTTTTCGGCGTGCCAAATTTTTTTTTTGAACCATAGAACTTTTTTTCAAAATACAGTATCAGAATGAAAGTCTGGAAATTGCATCAGAAGACAATAACCTACGTTTATGTACATTATTTGAAACGGAATTTTGCAAAAAATTATTTCCAAAGCTCCGACACACAGGTTCGCCGGTCAACATTTAGCAGGAAAATTTCGTTTTACATCAATTATACTTGAATGACGTACATAAACGTA
>JAUMHM010000078.1:40368591-40383930 GCA_032362435.1 Melikaiella ostensackeni | reverse complement strand
GTTATCGTGCTCACAGACAGACACATTCGTAAAAACCTGTTTTTCGAGTTCAGGGTCTCTCAAAACGTGGACATTTGACAAAAATGGGGGGGGGGGTCATATTTTACACAAATTTAATGCCTTCTCTGATAAGAATGTAAAAAATGTTCCAAGTTCAAAATAAATAAAATTGTTCATGAAAATGCACTATATTGTTATGAAAAAAAAACAACAGGAGGTACGTTATACTATTTTGCAAAGCTTATGAGAAAATGCGTATTTTTAGTACAAGAACAATTTTTCCTATTCAAAACTTCTTTGACAGTGAGCGATTGAAGACAAATGATTCTTCCCGATTACCAAATTTTGAAAAATCATATCTCGAGATTTCCGAGTATCACATTGAAATAAAAAATACGTGTCGATTATTTTCAAACACGACACGCAGAAAAAAATGTTTCTTAAAAAAAAAAATTCTGATTGTAAATCTCGCATGGAACCCTATGGAAAATGCAAACTTTGGCCCCAATTTTTGGGTCCGCAATTTTGGAAATTTTGAAAATTTCAAGTTTTTTGAAATTAGGATATTTTGAGCGTGTAATATTCAGGCCAGAACATTTTCGACTAATGACAGGTTTGAGAATTTTAAAGTGCACAATTAGTGGAACATATTTATCGTTATGAGTATCATCTGAAATTGTAATGGAAGTATATTATTATATTAAAGAACCATTAATTTTCAGAAAAGCACCAAAGTTATTGATTCATTAATTACTTGAGAAAAACTGTTGGGTAAATTGCCTTTATTCTTTAAAAATTGAATTTATTAACACATAAGCTTCCTATTGATTAAGATAAAATGAAATTTTTTGTTTATTATTGTTTATTATTGAAGTTTTTTAAAGTCAAACATTCTCAAAATGAAAATTGATTTTTCATTCGAAATCTATCAATTGTAGAGGAAAATGTTCAGCAAGAAAAAGATGTTGTTTTTCAAAATATTTAAGCATTTCATAAGAGTTCGTTATGAAAAATCAACATCTTTCTTGATAAACTATAAAAACTACAAGGAAATTCTTTTTGTATCTTGAAAAATAGTGTCACTCTTAAACTATTGACTACATGAGAAAATGTTGTTTAGTACAAATGTGTAATTTATTGAGATCTACATTTTTTGTTAACAATATTTTTCTCTGAAATGCATACTATTCAAAGTATAGTTCGTTCTTTGACCAAAATCATACACAATCTCACAATTTCTTGCAAATTATTTCTACATGAAAGCAATATTTTTCAAAATAAATCATAAAAACCGTAAAAATAAAGGTCTTTCCAAAAAATCACTGGAAGCACCTCAAAAATTAAAATGCACAGAAAAGCCTCTGAAGCTTTTTTGTACAAGATCGAATGGATGAATTTACATATGATGTTCACATATAGAGTTTGAACTATAGCAATTGAGTCAATTTGATGAAAAGTAGCTTTGTTAGCCTTCTAAATATTTATGTCAGAGAAAAACAAAGGTTTTACTAAAATTATTCTCATGAAACTTTTATTCAGTATAATATACCTTATAGCTTTAAACAAAAGCAAGATCGCTGAACTTGAAAATTAGAAATTGGCAGCACTTTTAACTGTGGTGAAATTCGAAAAAATCTTTGAAGTGACCCATGTAAATATTAATGCACTAGAAAGTTTAATTAAATCTTCATGTTTTCTGGAAAAAATTGTCCTCGTTGCGATTTTTATGAATGCAACATCACATATATTTTATACTAGAAAATATATTACTGGTATTGTTACTTCAGTCAAATCCTGTCTGTATTTTGAAAGGTTTTAAATTCATGATCCCTCTGTAACTCCCTGAAATTAGATAAAAATATATGCGAAGTCTATTCAGATTGCTTTTCAAGCTTTCATAATATGAATTTCCAGATTTAACTTTAAATCCTTTACGTCGAGAAGCTTTAACCTTTGTAAGCTTCCGAATGAATGAAAAATTCTAACAATGAATGTCATGCAGAATTTAAAAAAAAACCTTCGCAAACAAATTCACCTTTGCTCTTTTAGTTGTATCAAAGTGAAACGTTTTCAGAGTTTCCAAGGAGTTTAAATTAATTTTATTCCATGAAACATCGCTGGAACTTTCCAGCGAATTTCCACGCAATATGTAGTAAATTTCATGGAATTTGAATAGAACTCCTCTGAACTCTTCATTGAATTGAGAACTTCAGAAAATAGTCTCACAAAACTACAAGCGAGTATGGAAAAAAATGTATTAGAAGAAATACAAATGATTAGAATTTTATTGGAATTTTGTAGTAAATACATAAACTACCGTCGGAACTTAACTAAACGTACAGCGCAAGTGAAATAAAAATCATGGATAACTTTGAAACACGATAGCTCGGTCGTTAATGAAGCTGAGCATTATTTTGAAAATGGTTGGAAAGCTTATGAAGTTCTAAGTCAAATCACTTCTAGGAGAGATATTTCTGATTTTTTGAAGAGGATTTATCATGTGAAAGGTTTTTAAAAAATGCAATAATTTCTCGATTTCAACTTGTGGCATGACATTTGAAAGTAGTGGGGAAAACTCGAAATTTACAGAATGCAATCACTAAAATCTTATCTTTAATTCAAGCTAATAAAGTTTAACAGACCTCCTCGGGAACGTTAGAAGATTTGTCAATTTTTATTGGCTTAAATCAAAGATAAGTTATCATAGATTGCTTCCTGTAATCCTGTTTGAAACTAATCAGTGATTTTTAGTGCCACTCGCGCTAGCCGTGTGGATAATTTCCGCCTGTAGTGTATTTTATACGATAGAAGAACTCACTATATGTTTTTAATTATACATAAAATCCTCATTGAAATCAAAACGTAGAAAGTAATGATCTTAACAAAATCTATATAATATTTCAAAGGTATACAAGTCCTTAAATGAATCTCTTCTTTGCTCGTGAAAGTTCTATTTACGACCGTGTGAAATCGTGCAGATAATCTGTTGAGGAAGTTGGACTCAAGCGATCAGGCATGACTCGCTAAATATAAGATAAGCGATTCTTGGCAGATTCTTTACCAGTGACTTGTTGTGATAAAAACATCCCTACGAAACTGAAACTCGAAAAATAAGAGTTTTCTGGCATCTGTAAGAATATGTATTCAACTGCGGTAAATGTACTTGGCGTGTTTCGAAGCCGCGAATTTCGATCCTGGCAGTACCTCCCAGAAGCTGAGGGTGACTCTGCGGGTCATCTATCTTTCAGGATGGTAAATGTAGTTGGCACGGTTCTCAGCCTTCGGCCGTCCATCTTGTATTCTCTGATTAGACCCATATTCTCGAACGTCATACTCTCCGATAAAGTTTAATTTGATTCGTTATACGGGCCAAGCGATAAGCGCCCCAAGGCGTTACACTCATTTATTATAGAAGACTCAATAAAAAGTTTCTCTCTCTCGATTGCAGAATTGCGAAGTTATTTCTTTTGTTTTTGTTACTAGTGAATGAAAGCAAGGAAATTGAAAAAGTACAAGCAAAAATAGAGGAGGATAGGAAGTATTAGAAAGAGCCTGAAAGAATGAGGAAAAAAATTAACAGAAAAGATTAACTTAAACGTCTCGAATTTCCTATTCGCATGCTGACTAATTTTCTCCTTCCAACAATTTTATCCATTTCAATTATACTGTATCAATCTCCAATAATTCTACACGTTTCTAATTAGTTTAATCACTTTTTATCACATTCCGCCAAGAAATATTTACGTTCATATTTCCGTTGAAGGACTTCCTCCCATTTGAGATTCCAACAATTCTTTCCTTTTTTATACTGTTTTATCACTTCAGCTATTCTTCTTTTGTCAAATGGTGTCTTTCGGCAGTCACACAAACATATGTCCGCCACTGCTCCTGAGCATTTCAGCGGTGATGCCAATCACACAAGCAGCCTTACCATTCTTTAGTTTCCTAATTACGGATATAATGTCGCGGACACCGATTCTTCTTTCGCCCACTACACGGAATTGTCTGTAGTATCCTCGTCTGTGACAGTTGTTATTCTCTATAGCTAGACCTTTATACAATTTCTTGTCAACGTCATTCATACAGTCTTTCACTTTGTCAGTATCCTCTACCATGAATACGCTTCCTTTTTTTGTCAACAGCCACACGCTTTTCATCATTCCGTCAAGCAACTCCAGTCTTTCTTCCTATAGCTGCAGTACCACACACCTCAGATGCACTCTTGAAGATGCTGTCCCGTAGTATTGTTCATGCTTCTTCTACATTTATATTGCTTAATTCGTTTTCCAGTCTTCTTTAGGATGACCTAAATATTTATTCTACTTGTACTAAGGCCTTTTCCTCTACACCAAGTATACACGTGGATCATTCTATATCTAAAACACGTATTTTTAATAAACAAACCTTTTTCTAAGCATAAGCTAATCGCATAACTACCCTGTGGGTATCTTTGCGTTGCACACCAACTCCGCTATTCATATCTCAGAGTGAAATGATTCTTTCCTAAGGATCCAAAGTACCTATCATATCATTTAGCGGGTCTCAGAAGGTATCTTTCACATTACTGCTGTCACCATCAACTGGAGCGTAGCATGCTATAATAAACAGCCTTCTGATTCCCACTTTTATTCTAACCAATAATAATTTAGGAGATACACGTTCGTATTTTTCGACATGGTGTTTTGCTCTCCTATTTATAATCAGACCGACTTCTTGGCTACCATGTAATTCATTATCTACTCCTGACCAAAGTTCTGATCCATTTTCTGTCTTTCTTATCTCGCATCCCTTCTTCTTTGTTACCACTACACATAAAATATTTAGCATCCTTAAGCGTATTGTATTTCGCAATTCCCGTTACATCAGATCATTCACACCTCGAGCATTACAAAGACCTAGTCTGCATTCATCGCCTGAAACTTTTTCGAGTGCATGCATTTTGTCAACAGAAGTGTCAGTCCTATCCGAGGCTACATCATTGTTTGTATTGTTCATTATTTAAGGAATACACCCAAGTACCAAGTTGATGCAGGAAATGTTTTCCACAATTATAAAATCATGTCCAAACTGAGCAGCTGAATCATCATAAAGTGGTATGTCCGTTCATAACATCAGTCCCATTACAATTCGGTCATTCAAAGGAAAATAGGAAAACAAAGCCAGAACCAAAGGAGTTATGATCGGTTTGTGTTGTATGTTGAGAAGGATATTAGTCTCCTGCAATTTGGTCTTCAAGATACGAAAAGATCATCAATTACTTCATAAATGTGATAAGAATTTTCAAACCTGAAAGAAACTTGATAAGTTTAGAAGCTTCCACGAATTTCCATTACCCTTCAAAAGTTTGCAGGTGTTTCAGAGGTTTCAAACATTCGAAAACATGTCTATCAAGTTTCAAATATTCACAACAAGTTTTACAGTTTTCAAAAATCCTCACAAATTTTCAAAAGCTTCATACTCTTGCATCCATTTTCAAAAATTTCCATAGGTTTCCTATACTTTGCGTGAATTTCACGTGTCAATAATATACGTAAATTTCCAATTCTATTTTCTATGAAAAGTAAAGTCTTCGGAAATGTTATCTCATTTTTCTGCGATTATAATTTTAGTAGAAGTAAGATACTCATTAGAAATTTTGTGGTCATTTCGATTATCCGAAAGGATTAGGATTTCACTGAGCCTAATGCATTTCATGAAGTCTCATTCGTAACATGAGAAATCGGAACCATGAATGATTCAAATGAATGATTTGAAAGAGAAAAATTTTTCCTTGGGAAAATTACAAATAAATGACCCCCTTAATAATTTTTATTCTAATTTCGTTTTTTTTAATTTTAATTTTCCGATTTTAAGAGGTGAAAGTTCGTTTTTCACTGTTTTATGCCAGAGAAATAAAATTGAAGTAGGTGGTATTATTACTCGAATTGTCTACAGATTTTTTTTTAATTCAACATTGTTATCGGCTCGTGAAAGAATGTTTTTAGTTTTAAAAAGCATATGAATATAAGTACATTCCCCTAGCCTTCCTATTGAAAATAACTATATCGAGAATAAGAAAAAAAGAGAAGAAATTTATAATGAATTCTAAATATCAAGTTTCTCCAAGAAACGAAGTGAGATTGAAAATAATTAAGGGCATCTTTTTGTTGCAATTTTTCAGGAACAATTTTTCATTCTCAACTTTTTTCCATATCTCGCTTGGCTTTCGAGAAAAACTGGAAGTTTCGCCTTCAATGAAATCAAATACGGATTTTCTCTAAAACGGCTCCAGCGAAGATTTTATTTTTCATCAGAAAATAGTTGTAAAACATCCCAGATGCAAAAAAAGGAAAATATTCTTGGTGTTCGCACCTTTGAGTTAGAGATATTCCAACGGAACCGTGCGGTTCATCCAATAAGCTTAACTCAATTTGTTAATATCTTCGCTAAATGTCAAAGGTGGCGAAAGGTGACAAATAATTTGACTTTTAATATTATAATGAACCTTTCGGAACCATAAGACTTCAGACATGAGGTGGAACCTCGGAAAATTTTCAATTCAAAAAATGTCTATATTGTAAATTTTTGAAATGCATAAGTATTAAACTTCGATTTTTAGCTACTTTTCGGTGTCCCTCAGTCCACTGTACGATGCTTTAAAATTACAATTAAAAAATCCTCTTGAATCTATGAAAGTAGGAATTTTCATGAAGAACTTTGGGAGTGAGTTTACGACTTCGTGAAACTTTTTCTCTAAAAGTTTTATGGATGGGTAAAATTTGCCAAGTTCTTTCGGAATGACGATCTTGTGTTGAAAGTTATCCAAAGTTACTTACCAGCTTTTACGCTGACTTCACGACCGAGCACCCTGCCGACGCTGTTGGAAGCTTGGCATCTGTAGACAGCTGAATGAACGTCGTGACGATAACTCTCAGCGCCGAACGGCAAGAAATACATGGATCCATTCATCAGAATTTCGCGGATACGAGATATTGGCAGTACTGACGATCCGTCGCCCATCACCCAATCGACGCGAGGTGTTGGACTACCCTGTGCCAAGCAGTGAATCATCGTTCCAGTGTCGTTGGAAAACTCAATCACCGGACGTGGCTCTGACACCAGCACAGGTCCTTGACTGTCCAGCACAATCCCTCGCCCTGGAAACATTAATAACTTCTTATCCAAGCGAAAACCAAGTTATTGAATAGAAATTCAATAAAACTTGTAATTGGTGGAGTTCACGACATCTGATCACGGGAATTTTCATGTCGGAATGGGGTTTGGCTCTAATTCAGGATATATGAGATATTTTGGAAACCCAAAAACGAACAGTAACGGGTATGAATTGATTAGCTTATGCTTAGGAAAAGGTTGCTTATTACAAATATTTGGTTCCGACATGAAATGATCCATATTAAAGTGATTCATAAACAAAAGCGAAAGCCTAAAATTCAAGAAATGGAAGGTGCTCTCAAAAATATTTGTTCCTTTTAGAGAGAAAATGATGTTGTATAAATTTGAGCTGAAACCAACAGTACTAGTGCTCCCTCATCGGCCTTGAAGCTTTTAAAGGTTGATATCTTCTTCATTTTCAAATTGACATAAAATAACCAAAGGGATTATTTTCTTAAATTTTTCCACGAATTCAACGGTGGAATTAGAGTTTTTGAAAGATTAATCTTAATGGGTGTTTTTGTCAATCATATAATTTCTATAATTAATTAATGCATTTGAGTCTTCCTACGAAGATTTCATAGACGAATTCATTGACACATAATAAAGGACCTTTTGGTCATTTTGAACGCAAGATATTCATTTAAAAACCAAAAAGTGAGATTTTGTATCTGAAAACTAACTTTTTTTTATTTTAATTATTATTTTGTTTTTGAATTAGAACAAAAAATTAAGTTCGCAACTAACAAGGACAAATTACGAGAGATGACAATGTATTCTGTGAAGAATTTCCTATCAAACTTTAAAAATGGCTGAATCAGTATTGATCATGAATTTAATTCGTCAACCGAAGAAAGAGTTTGATTGCAATGTGTTATCAATAACCGCCGAAGTTTTTCATGTATACTTTTTTTATCATAATATCGAACGCAACCCTGGAAAAGATGCTGTAAAAAAGGTTATTCAGGATGTCTGCAATATGGAGGAATGAAATATTGTAAGAAAACTGAAAACTCTATTAAATGTATATAAAAATATATACCGTAATACAAACCAGAGTGGACCAGTGCAATTTGGTAAGGGGACTAAGTTTCAACAGGTATTAAATTGTTTTTTCGATATTACTCACTGCGATGTTTTCAGACTAACAAAAATAGCAAGCTACAGACTATTTTTGACAGATCAAAGATGAGAGAGAAAGTTAGTTATTACTACCTTGAGTGATGATTTAGTGAGAAAAAATGAAAACCAAAAAATTGGAATATCTGAATATCAGGGCAGGAAATTGAAAGAAGAACAAAGAAGAATGACTGTATGTCAAGAAGTTAACACAGAAATGATATCAGATTTATCCAGCGACAAAGACATTATATCTTCTGATAGAGATGACGATTTTGATGTGAAGAATGTCGGCCATTGCTCGTCAGTCTTTCTAACATCGCAAATTGCTTCCAGAAATTTCTGGGGGCCCACTAAAAGAAGAATGTTTAGCTATTTTGGTATCGGGGAAAGAAAAAGGAAAGCTTTTAGGAGTTCCAAAAATAGATAAAGGTACAGGTGAAAAAATTGCGGAAGCAAAATTTACTACTCTACGTAATTGGAAACTTGTTGAGAAGACCGTAAGAGTTTGCTTCGATACTACAGCAGCGAATACAGGATCTACAAATGGCGCTTGTGCTTCATTGCAAAACAAACTGAATAAACGTCTGCTGTGACTCGCATGTCGGCATCATGCGTTTGAAGTTGTATGTAAGGATGGATTTAAAACAGCCTTTGTAGCATCTGACGGTCCGAATATTGCTTTATTCAAACGTTTTCGTAAAGTTTGGCCTCAGGTAGATCAGAAAACCTTCACGCCTTTTAATGATAATCGCCTATCTGGAAGTTTGAAAAACTCAAAGATTGAAACCATTAGATTTGCTTTTGAAGTATCAAAAGGTTCCAGAAAATCACTTATTTTGAGAGATGATTATAAGGAACCTTTCGAATTAACATCGATATTTTTAGGCGAAAATCCACCTAATATACGGGATGGTCCAAGGTTTCGAACTCCAGATGCCTTTCATCATGCAAGATGGATGTGCAAAGTGATACATGTCCTGAAAATCAATCTTTTTGGAAATCAATTTCATTTCACTCAACGCGAGAGAAGGCAATGCACGGAATTTGGATTATTTGTAGAGTTATTGTACATGAAGCCATGGCTCCAATGTCCTAATACATAATTGCAATGCTCCTGTGAATGATCTCTCATTTATTCAAACATTGACTTCCTATCAGAATACTTTCACATCTATATTCTAAGCCGCATTAAAGGCAGTAAAACGTCACTTGTGGTACTTAGGTCAAGAAATGGTAACTCTCAGTCCTTTTTCGGACCTAGTACCTACTGAGACGAAGCGTGACATGATTTCACAGCTGAAGAAATACTTTGATCAAGAATACGGTCGTTCTATCAAATATGAAGGGAAGGATGATGCTAGCAAAAAATCACTGCAGTCATTCATTGGGCCTGCTTCTCATTTCATGTTTAAAGTATCAAAAATCGACACCTTTTTCCTAACAGGAGATGCTTAGGATTGGGAGGACATCATTTCTTACCAGGAAGCTAAGAAAGTTGTTCAAGCTCTAAAATGCATAAATGATTGTGTGGAAAGAGGAGTTGCTCTTTCAACAACTTTAAACACTTTCATGATGAAGAGAGAACAGAAACAATACCTTCTGCAAGTGGTGGAAAATCATAGGAAGCGTTTTCCGAACGCTGACAAGAATACACTCATAGCTGCATTTAAGAAGAGGCAATTAGTGGGAGAGGCAGAATCATGATGTACGTTTAACGACGTTATTTATGCGATTATATCCTTCTAAATTTCAACTTATACTGAAAATTATCTTTAACATAACAAAAGAAGACTACTATTGCTCAAAGCCATATGTTAAGATATGAAATATAACATTTCAGATTTTAAATTCATATCTTACGTTCCAGAACACTATAAAATACTTTATTATAGGTCAACAAACTGGTCTAGAAATTCTCCATCCAAAGGAAGACGCAGATGCATTGTTTGATGCATTAAAATCATATTATTGCGAAAACACCCACTAAAATCATTTTGTTTCAAAATCCAATTTCACCGTTGAATTCGCGGTCAAAACGCAAGAAAAGAATTCCCTAGATGTTTTATTAGTAGATTCTAAAATGAGGAAGATATTAAGCTCTTGAAGCTTTAAGGCCGATGAGCGAGTACTGGGTATTTTTTGTTTTTTTATACTACATCAGTTTCTTTCAAAAGAAACAGATATTTTTGAGAACACCCTCAATATTTAAAATTTCAATTTTTTTGATCACGCTAATCCATTTGTCCACAGAAAATTTTCTTTTGTTTAGCGAGCCGCGCCGCGCCATATAACACGAGACGTGTGACTCTTTTTTCACAAGAACCAGCAGCAAACCCACTCAAAAAATTTCAGAACTTGTAGAGCCCACTTTCACCTTCTTTTGACGAAATAATGAAAATAAAAAATGTCATTTTTTTGGGAAGCGCGTTTTCAATTCTTATTTCCTTCACCAGAAAGTGTTTGAATTTTTTTTTCTCCCATTTTGAAGTATATCTCAAAATGAGTCAAATCAGACGTAACAAAGTTAAATCGCTCAAGTAAAAACAAAGATATATCATTTACACAAAAAGTTGTCCAGAGAATCAAAGTGCCATATCGTCGTCACTTTTTGCAATTTTCAAAAAATGTTTGGTGGGTTTTTTTCTTCATTACAAAACAAACGATACCATATTTGATGTGTTCGTTCGCGTCTTTGAGACGCATTGATTGACTTATTGTGGAACCTTTATGACCTACTAGTACCAATTTATAAAGTTTCGAAAGAATTGCTCATTCTGTTCATATGAGAAAAACTTTGTTGATATTAGGAATACTACAGTACTGTATCTGACATATGGTATTTGTTCACGTTATCGAGGTGCATCAAATTATCTATTGACGATCCTTCCATGATCTCTTATGATCTATCAAAATCGATTTATAATTTTTTCAAATGTATTATTCATCTTGTTTATATGAGGAAAACTTGTTTAATAGTGGGAATACAGAAGTACTCTAGATGATATATTTGTATACGTCTTCGAGACGCATCGATTGACCTATTGAAAAACCTTTCATGATATTCCATGACCTAGCAATACCGTTTTTCAATTTTTATACAAAGTTATGTGAAAAAAACTTATTTGATATTGGCAATATAACAGTACTGTCTCTAATGCAATTTTTCGAGTACTCAAATCCCTTCAAATGATGTAGTGTGGAACTTTAGATGATATTTCATGACCTATCAGTAGCGATTTATAAACTTCAGAAACAATTTTCCTTTCTTTATATGAAGAAAACTCATTTGATATTTGGAATATAATCTATGAGGAAGCAAAGTTTTTTGATACCTATGAGGAAGCAAAGTGCTCATAAAATGACGTTTTGTTTCGTTCAGCCGCCAATGATACTTTTGGTGGTAGACCAACACTATTTTTTTAATTTTGTATGCTGTCACCTTCCAGACTTGTGAGGTTGTTAAAAAAAGTAAACACGTATTTTTTCATTTTGGAATGAACTGATATTTAGGTGTTACTGAAAAACTATGAAGTTACATATGTTTTTTTTATGGGGAAGAAAGATGTTTCTGTAAATCTGCAATAGAATCGTTAATATAAGGTCCATCGGACTATACGCGTTAAGTTATTTTTTTAGAATTAGTTAAAGAATACGATAATTACCGAAACGATTTTTTATTGTCTATTATTATTTTTTTCTAAATGAATCTAGATAATTGTGGTTTTTTCCACATTCTTCATCTTTACTTCCGCTCTTTAGTTATGAACAAATAATTATCAATAAACATCAACAGGAATCATTGCTGAAACAATGTATTATTATTTATTGCCACTATAACCTAAAATAAAACTATAGAGCAAAAATATTTTTCAAGTTTTTACGTGGAATATATTGAAAACAATTTTTTCTAAAAATATTTATTATTCAATTTTGTGAAGTAATTACAAATTGTTTGAACAAGGATTTTTGTTAACTATCATTGATTATAATTTTTTTATAATTAGAGATCCGAAGAATAGTTGAAGAATGTAGAAAAACTCGCAATTGTGTAGGTTGTTTTTAAGAGAACATTGTTATAAACAGTAGTAAATTGTTCAAGCAATCTCAGAAACATCAAATTACCATGAGGAAGTAATATCCTTCTTAGTTACAACAACTTGTCTGAGAAAACCGTAAAAAAATAAGAATAAACGCCAAAAATATGTGATATCTCATTTTTGCACTTATGGGTTTTTTTTTGAGATATCCACTTCCCATAAGACATTTCAATTGAGTTAGCCAATTTCAAACAATTAATAAGGAGAAGTAGAAGAAGGAGAGGTCGAAGAGGAGGAGGAGGAAAAGACACGAGAAAAAGAGGCGGAAAATAGGGAAAAGGAGGAGTTGAGAGACAATGTCGAGTATAAGGAAGAGAAAGAGGAGAAAGAGCAGGAGAAAGAAAAGGGGAAAATGCTCCTAGAATGTGATTATCTGATGAAAAGATAAGTGATTATAGCAGGAGATACGAGAATGGAGACTGGAGTGGAAAGAAATGGAAAGAGAATCGAATGGAATGGAAAGAGAATCTAAGTTTAGAGGAAGACCGGGAACAGGATGAGGTAAAAGAGGAGCAGCCGGGTGAAGGGGATATGGCAGAGAAAGAGAAGGTGAAGATACAAAAAAAAGAGACGTAGAAAGAAAAAGATGAAGATACAAAAAAAAACAGGCGTAGAAAGAAGAAGAAGAGGAGTAAATAGTCAATGTCGAGAAGAAGGAGGTGAAAGAGCAGGAGAAAGGAACGTGGAGAAACGCTCCTAGAAGACTTTCAGGTGATGAGTGCAGGGAGGAGAGAAGGCGAAGAGCGGAGCAGGAAAGTGTGATGGTGGTGTTCAGGGACATTTTAGGGGACGATAATGTGGACAAAGTGATGGCAGGAATGATAACGTTAAAATTAAGGACAATACCAAATAGAGAAGGATGGAAGTGGAAAGAAAATACGATATTACTGAAAATCGGTTCAAGGAGTATCAAAGGAGAGATAATGCGAAGAAGGAAAGACCTGGAAAAGGAAGGACTATATGTGTGTGACATGTTGACGGAAAAGGAGAAAGAGAAAGAGGTGCAAGCAAAGATGAAAAGATAGGCGAAAAAATGGAAGAAGGGAGGATTGGAGGTGAAGATAAGAAGACACGGGATGAATATTGGGGACACGTGGTGGGGATGAAGCAAAAATAAAGGAAAGATGATAGTGATTGAAGTGGAAGGAGAATAGTATCTCACCGTAAGCACGTGGGTGTTGAAGCAAGGAGAAGAGCGAGAGGATTCAGCAGGCATGAAGAGGAGAGGGTGGAAGTGCGCAAGAAGGAAAGAGTAGAGGAGAGAAGAAGAGATGTCGGAGTGAAGGAAATAGAAAGGGAGGTGATGAGAGGCACAAGGCTTGAGGTCTATAGTACTTGAACTTAGGAAGTGAACCAAGACAAAGGTGTGTGATGCATGTTTCGTGAGGGGGAATTTTGGAGGCAGGGGTGGAAAGCAGATGGACTCGCGTCCCTGGCGGAAGATAATCCCCGTCCGGGGAAGTGATGAAGGATGAAAGAGATGGCTAGACGAGGGGATAAAAGGGGGAGGGTAATGGAACGAAAGAATTATGAAGGAGGTGGTAATAACAAAAGGAAAGGGACGATAGTGACTATAAGTGAAAGGTAAAAAACTGTTATGTCTCATCGGAGGTTATGAATTAAAGGTAAGGGAAGTAAAATGTGTGTGAAGGGGATTCAAGTAAAACGAATGTAAAAGGAGGAAAGAAAGGGGAGGAGATGGTAAAAGTGTGTGAGGAAAGGCAGGGGGAAAGAAAGAGGAGATGGTAAAGATGTGATGGAGTGCAGGGTCAATTATGTGAAGGTTGTGATCTACGGGAGTGTGTAAAAAAAATAGAGGGCGGAAAGTTGTTTTGTAGCAGTAAGAAAGAAAAGTGTGTGATGAAGATTATAAGTGTAAACTAAAAGATTGATAGTTTCTCGTCGAGGGATGTGAAGTAGTGATAAGGAAAGGAGAACGTGCGGAGGGAAGGGGGTCCAAGTTATTTGAATAAAATCATTACATTTGACCTGATGAAACCTGTGTCTAATTTATTATAATTATTATTATACCATGAGGCCAAATCCCTTTCGGGGTAACTGTAACTCTTTTGGTTCTAGCCTCGTTACACTACCGGGGATGAAGGATTTTATATGGCAAAGGTAAGTAATGGATATGTAGGAGAAGAGATAAGTTTTAGATCAATCTAAGAGCGCGTGTTGTTCATTCAAAGGACACACTCGTCCCACAAACCTCTCCGACACGGATCGCTGATCAATCTCTCTAGCAATCACCCCAGGTGAAGAGCTTCGCAAAGCCATTATAAAATTCCACTAAGAAAATATTTTCACGAAGGCCCATTAGAATTCAAAATCTAAATATCAAACAATTGAAATAGAAATATCAGGGGGCTTATTATCGACTGAAATCAAACCAAGGGAAGTGACTGCATAACCGTAGGGTGCTCTAGTGTTGGGAAGTAGCTCGTAAAACCGCAAATGTGTTTCTCTGCAAAGCGAATGGTGCAGACAGATAGGACATAACACGGAAATAAAACCGGAGACTAGTTGGAGATTTGAATAATCCTGCCTGTTTCGCGAATCGATTACATTCCTCGAGCTGGGCTGCATCAGAATTCGTTGAATCTTAATGAGGTTTTTACCCTTGTGCCTTTCCCAATCCCATGCCAGTGCGTATGTAAATAGCTTGCTCCTCTTTGAGCTCTTAAAGTGTTACTCTTTACCTTCAAATTATAGACATTTGAATGACAAACCCTCATTATTCTAAGGCTAACTTAGCTTCGGGTCTCAAGAACTTGTACTTGTAAACCAAATCTTGAATCCAATGAGAATAATTTAACAGCAGTTTAATACTGTTTTATGATTATTCTACGAAAGTTATTGAACGAATCAGCTTTCTAGCCTAAGGGATACTGTTGAGACCTAAGTTGATGATTTATGAATTTCGAACATCTGCTTCGAAACGTGCCACTCTTCAATTTCTAAGGAT